>LNAC01000796.1:203083-241124 GCA_002007465.1 Ailurus styani | reverse complement strand
AAAAAAAAAAAAAAGAAAGGAAATATGACTACTTCTTTCTGTAAAGGCAGTATTTTTTCCCTACAAATTAATTTTACTGAGATGTAATTTACATACAAGAAAATTCACCCATTTTAAGTGTATAGTTTGGTAAGTTTTGACAAATATAGACAGCCCTGTAATCACGACCCCAAAAAAGATATAAAACATTCCATCACCTTTGTGCCAGTTTGCAGCACTCCCCCCACCCCCAACACCAAGCCCAGGAAATCACTGATCTGTTTTCTTCAATAGTGGCTTTAGAAATGGAAATTCTGTCATCAGCATACTGCTGTTGCGATTCATCGATGTCTTTGCTTTTATTGGCCGTCTGTTCCATCTTATTGGCGAGTAGTATCCCATTACATGGAATGGAACTGGGTTTTTAAATTTTTTTTATTTAAAGATTTATTTATTTATTTGGAGAGGGAGAGAAACAACCCTCTGCTGAGCAGGGAGTCTGACACAGGGCTTGATCCTGGGACCTGAAGATCATGACCTGAGCCAAAATCAAGAGTAGGATGCTTAACCGACTGAGTCACCCAGGCACCCTGTGGTATTTTCTATCACAATTTGTTTATCCATTCATCAGCTGGTGGACATTGGATTATTTCCAGTCTGGGGCTATTTTGAATAAAAGCTCTTGTGAACATCTAAGTCTTTCAGTGGACAAATGTTTCATAGCTCTTGGGTAAATATTTAATATTGAGATTGTTAGGGTGCATGCTAAGTGTTATTTTAACTTTATTTTTTATTTTTATTTTTTAAGATTTATTTATTTATTTGACACAGAGAGAGAGAGAGAGAGAGAGAGAGAGAGAGAGAGAGAGAGAGATCAAGTAGGCAGGAGGCAGGCAGAGAGAGGAAGAAGCAGGCTCCCTGTTGAGCAGGGAGCCCGATGCAGGCCTCGATCCCAGGACGCTGAGATCATGACCTGAGCCGAAGGCAGAGGCTTAACCCACTGAGCCACCCAGGCGCCCTTAACTTTATTTTTTAAAAGTCCAGCTGCTTTTCAGTGTGGCAGTCACTACATATCTATGTCAAAAATTAGCATTGTCATTCATTGAAATTTATCATTCTAGGGGTCTGTAGTGTTATTTTATCGTGGTTTTAATTTGTGTTTACCTAGTGAATCATGATGTTGCATTGCTTAACTTATTGTTGAATTGTAAAATACACATACAAGTTTTTTTTATAAGACATGAACTTTGTAAATATTTTCCCTGGGTGACTTGTTGTTACTTTTCTTCATAGTGTCTTTGGAAGAGCAAAAGCTTTTCATTTTGATGAAATCCAGCTTGTTAATTTTTCTTTTTAGGGTTCATGCTTTTGTGTTCTCCCTAAGAAAACATTGCCCAACTGAACACTGCAAAGATTTTCTCCCTTGTTTTCACCTAGGAGTTTTATAATTTTAAAGCATTTATATTTATGATGCATTTCAGGTTAATTTTTTATGAATGATGTGAAGTAAAAGTGAAGTTCTTTTTTTATATGTATATATTTTCAAGTTCATATAGTTCCTTTAAGACTTATCCTTTCCTGGGGCGCCTGGGTGGCTCAGTGGGTTAAAGCCTCTGCCTTTGGTTCAGGTCATGATCTCAGGGTCCTGGGATTGAGCCCGGCATTGAGCAGGAAGCCTGCTTCCTCCTCTCTCTCCGCCTGCCTCTCTGCCTACTTGTGATCTCTCTCTCTCTCTCTCTGTCAAATAAATACATAAAATCTCAAAAAACAAAAACAAAAACAAAAAAAACTATCCTTTCCTGCACTGAACCTTGGCACTTTCCATTAAAGATCCAAGACCATATATGTATGGGTCTATTACTGAACTTGATAATCTGTTCAGCTACTACCATTATACAAATATTACACCATCTTGATTACTGCAGGTGTATTGTAGGGTCTTAAAATCAGGAAGTACAAGTCCTCCAACTTTGTCCTTCTTTCTCCAGATGATGTTGGCTATTTTAAGTCCTTTGCATTTGCACATAAATTTGAGAACCAGCTGATTGTTTTCTACAAAAAAGCTGCTGGGATTTTTATAAGGATTTCATTCAATCTACAGACAATTTGAGGGAAAGTGGGATTAACATTTTAAGAATATTGAATCTGCCAATCCCTGAATCAGTATACATCTCCTAAATGGGTCTTCCTTAATTTCCCTCAGCAATGTTTTATAGTTTTCAGTGGATACGTCTTATTTTATTAAATCATCCCTAAATAATTCATATTTTGTGGTGATATGTTAAATCATTGATTTTTACACTTCTAATTGTTGTTTTGCTATGATGTAGAAATATACTTTTTTATTAATCTTTTGTCCCACAATCTTGACAACTCATTTATTAGTTCAGTAGCTTTTTGGTAGATTCCTCAGAAATTCCTGTATAGGGGCACCTGGGTGGCTCAGTGGGTTAAGCCTCTGCCTTTGGCTCAGGTCATGATCTCAGGGTCCTGGGATCGAGTCCCGAATCGGGCTCTCTGCTCAGCAGGGAGCCTGCTTCTTCCTCTCTCTGCCTACCTCTCTGCCTACTTGTGATCTCTCTCATTCTGTCTCTCTGTCAAATAAATAAATAAATAAATAAATAAATAAATAAATAAATAAATAAATCTTTAAGAAATTCCTGTATATGTAATCATGTTCTTTGTGGCATTTTTACTACTTATTTTCCAGTCTTTACACCTTGTATTCCTTTTTTTTGCTTTGTTAAACTAGATAAGACATCTAATACAATATTGAATGAAGTGGTAGGAGTGGACGGGGGCGCCTGACTGTCAGTAAAGCACCTGACTCCTGATTTTGGCGCAGGTCATGATCTCAGGGTCATGAGATAGAGACCCGGTCAGCCTCTGTGCTCAGCGGGAGTCTGCTTGAGGTTCTCTCTCTCTCCCTCTTCCTAAGTGCTGTCTCTCTCTCAAATAAATAAACACATCTTTAAAAAAATATAAAGGTGGAAGGAGTGGACTGGACATCTGCCTTAGTCAGTTTGGGCTGCTGTACCAAAATATCATAAACTGAATTGCTTATCAGCAGTAGAAATGTATTTCTCACAGTTCTGGAGGCTGGAAGTCCGAGATCATGGTTTCAGCATGGTTGAGTTCTGGTTAAGAACTTGCTCTTACTGGGCGCCTGGGTAGCTCAGTTGGTTGGGCGTCTGCCTTCAGCTCAGGTCGTGATCTGGGGGTCCTGGGATCAAGCCCCACATCAGGCTCCCTGCTCAGTGGGGAGCTTGCTTCTCCCTCTACCGCTCCCCCTGCTTGTACTCTCTCTCTCTGTCAAATAAATAAATAAAATTCCCTGCTCAGTGGGGAGCTTGCTTCTCCCTCTACCGCTCCCCCTGCTTGTACTCTCTCTCTGTCAAATAAATAAATAAAATTTTTTTTTAAAGATTTTATTTATTTATTTCACAGAGGGAGAGAGATCACAAGGAGGCAGAGAGGCAGGCAGAGAGAGAGGGGGAAGCAGGCTCCCCGCCGAGCAGGGAGCCCGATGCGGGCCTCGATCCCAGGACCCTGAGATCATGACCTGAGCCGAAAGCAGAGGCATTAACCCACTGAGCCACCCAGGCGCCCAATAAATAAAATTTTTAAAAAAAGAACTTGCTCTTGGGTTGCAGATGGCTGATTTCCTGTATCCTGGGTGGTGGAAAAGAGGAAGCAAGATCTCATGATTCTTTATAAGGACACTAGCCCCTTACATGAGGATTCCAGCCTCAGGGCTTCATCTAACCCTAATTACCTCCCAAAGACCTCACAGCCTAATACCATCACACTGGAATGTTGAGTGGATTTTCAGTATAAGCATTCAGTCCATAACAGCATCCTTGCCTTGTTCATAACCTTAAGTGGAAAGCATTCTGTCTTTTATCATTAAGTTAAAGTTAGCGATAATTGTTTGTAGATGTTCTTTATCAGATGAAGGGAATTCTCTTTGTGTAGCTTGCTGAAACTTGTCATGAATGGATATTGAATTCTGTGATATGCTTTTTCTGTGTGTATTGAGATGCTATAACTTTTTCCCTTTTATTCTGTCAATGCAATGATTGATTTTTGAATGTTAAAACAACCAACCTTAATAAAAAAATTAAATATAAAAAACTAAAAAGGGTAAAATTTCAAAATAAATAAATAAATAAATAAATAAATAAATAAATAAATAAATAAATAAATAAAATAGCCAACCTTCCATTTCTAGATAATCTTCACATGGTGGTGATGTGTTATTCTCTTCTATATGTTTCTTGACTTAATTTCCGCATATTTAGTTGAGATTTTTGTGTCTCTTCATGAGAGATATTGGTCTGTAGGTTTTGCTTGCTATAATGATCTTGTCAGGCTTTGTTCCCAGGGTTCTGTTGGCCTCATAAAAAAATCTGTTATGGTGACATATCTTGTGGCTCAGCAGAGTCTATCTTGGTGAACATTCCGTGTACATTGAATGTGTACTTTGTAGTTGTTGGGTTATTGTTTTCTAAATACCAATTAGGTCATTGACTAATAGGCTAATTGACAAGTTGGTTGATAGCACTGTTCAAATCTATGATTTTTTTAAAGCTTTTATTTAAATTCCAGTTAGTTAATATACAGTAGTTTCAGGTGTTCAATATAGTGATTCAACACTTACATAAAACACCTGGTGCTCATCACAGCAAGTGCCCTCCTTAATCCTCATGACCTATTTCACCCATCCCCGAACCCACCTCCTTTCTGGTAACCATCAGTTTGTTCTCTGTAGTTAAGAGTCTGTTTTTTGGTTTGTCTCTTTCTCTCTCTCTCTTTTTTTTTTTTCCATTCCTTATTTGCTTTGTTTCTTAAATTGCACAGATGCGTAAAATCATATGATATTCGTCTTTCTCTGACTGACTTATTTCACTTAGCATAATACTCTCTAGTTCCATTCACATCATTGCAAATGGCAAGATTTTATTCCTTTTGATAGCTGAGTAAATAGTCCATTATATATACTTACTACCTCTTTTTTATCCATTCATCAGTCAATGGACACTTGGAGCTGTTTCCATAATATGCCTATTGTAGATAATGCTGTTATAAACATCAGGTGCCTGTATGTCTCTGAGTTAGTAAATTTTGTATTCTTTGGGTAAATACCTAGTAGTGGAATTGCTGGACCATAGGGTAGTTATATTTTTAACTTTTTTGAGGAAACTCCATACTGTTTTCCAGAGTGACTTCACCAGTTTGCAATCCCATCAACAGTGCAAGGCGGTTCTCCTTTCTCTACAGCCTTGCCAACACCTGTTGTTTCTTGTGTTGTTGATTTTAGCCCTTCTAATAGGAGTGAGGTGCTATTTCATTGTAGCATTGATTTGTATTTCCCTAATGATGGGTGATATTGAGCATCTTTTCATGTGTCTGTTGGCCATCTGGATGTTTTCTTTGGAAAAATATCTGTTCATGTCTTCTACCCATTTTTTAATTGGATTATTTGGTGTTTGGATGTTGAGTAATATACATTCTTTTTTTTTTAAGATTTTATTTATTTATTTGACAGAGAGAGAGAGAGATCACAAGTAGGCAGATAGGCAGGCAGAGAGGGAGGAGGAAGCAGTCTCCCTGCTGAGCAGGGAACCCGATGTGGGGCTCAATCCCAGAACCCTGAGACCATGACCTGAGCCGAAGGCAGAGGCTTTAACCCACTGAGCCACCCAGGTGCCCCTGTAATATACATTCTTTATAGATTCTAAATACTAACCCTTTATCAGATATGTCATTTGCAAATATCTTCTCCCATTCCATAGGTTGCCTTTTAGCTTAGTTGATTTTTTCCTTCACTTTGTGGAAGCTTTTTATTTTGATGAAGTCCCAATAGCTTAGTTTTTCTTTTCTTTCCCTTGTCTCAGGAGACATATCTAGAAAGAAGATGCTATGGCCAATATCAAAGAGGTTACGGCCTGTGTTGTCTTCTAGCATTTTTACGGTCTTTCATCCATTTTGAATTTATTTTTTTGAATGGTGTAAGAAAGTGGTAGAGTTTCATTTTTTTGCATGTTGCTGTCCAGTTTTCTTAACACCATTTATTGAAGAGACATTCCTTTTCCCATTTGATATTCTTTCTTCTTTGTTGAAAATTGATTGACCATATTACTGAGGTTTCATTTCTGGGTTTTCTATTCTGTTCTATTGATCTACGTGTCTCTTTCTGCGCTGGTACTATACTGTTTTGATTACTACAGCTATGTAATACAACTTGAAGTCCAGAATTATGATACTGTGATGCCTCCAGCTTTGTTTTTCTTTTTCAAGATTGCTTTGGCTATTCAGGGTCTTTTGTGATTCCATACAAATATTAGGATTGTTTGTTTAACTCTGTGAAAAATGCTGGTGGTGTTTCTTTTTTTTTTTTAAAGATTTTATTTATTTATTTGACACAGAGAGAGAGATTACAAGTAGGCAGAGAGGCAGGCAGAGAGACAGGGAGAGGAGGAAGCCTGCTGAGCAGAGAGCCCGATGCGGGCCTCGATCCCAGGACACTGAGATCATGACCTGAGCCGAAAGCAGAGGCCCCAACCCACTGAGCCACCCAGGTACCCGCTGGTGGTGTTTCAATAGGGATTGCATTAAATGTGTAGATTGCTTTGGATAATATAGACATTTTAACATTTATTCTTCCAATCCAAGAACATAGAATGTCTTTCCATTTCTTTGTGTCATCTTCAATTTCTTTCATCAGTGTTTTAGAGTTTTCAGAGTACACATCTTTCACCTCTTTGGTTAGGTTTGTTTCTAGGTATCTTATTATTTTTGGTGCAATTATAAATGGGATTGTTTCCTTGATTTCTCTATATTGCTTCATTAGTGATCTATAGAAAGGCAACAGATTTCTGAATGTTGATTTTGTATCCTATGACTTAACTGGATTCATTTATCAGTTCTGTCCATTTTTTGGTGGAATCTTTCAGGCTTTCTATATGGAGAATCATTTCATCTACAAATAGTGAAAGTTTGATTTCTTCCTTGCTGATTTGGATGCCTTTTGTTTATTTATTTTTTTGTCTGATTGCTGTGGCTAAGACTTCCAGTACTTTGTTGAATAAAAGTGGTGACAGTGAACAACCCTGTCTTGTTCCTGACCATAGAGGAAAAGCTCTCAGTTTTTCCTGTTTAAGATGGTATTAGCTGTGGGTTTCTTATAAATGGCCTTTATTATTTTGAGGTATGTTCCCTCCAGCCCTACCTTGTTGAGAGTTTTTATCATGAATGGACGTTGTGCTTTGTCAAATGCTTTTTCCACATTTATTGAAATGATCATATGATTCTTTTCCTTTCTTTTATTAACCGTGAAGTATCACCTTGACTGATTTGTGACTATTGAACCAAACTTGCAACCCACTAATAAATCCTACTTACCATTGTGAACGATTTTTTAAATTTATTGTTGGATTTGGTTTGCTAGTAAATGATTTTTTAAATGTGTTGTTGGATTTGGTTTGCTAGTGTTTTGTGGAGGATTTTTTGCAACTATGTTCATCGGAGATATTGGCCTGTAGTTCTCTTTTTTTGTGATGTCTTTATCTGCTTTGGGTATCAGTGTAATGTTGATCTCAAAATGAATTTGGAAGTTTTCCTTTCTTTTCTATTTTTTAAAAATAATTTGAAGATAGGGGGCACCTGGGTGGCTCAGTCATTAAGTGTCTGCCTTTGGCTCAGGTCATGATCCCAGGGTCCTGGGATCAAGCCCCACATCAGGCTCCCTGCTCAGACGGAAGCCCATTTCTCCCTCTCCCAGTCGCCCTGCTTGTGTTCCCTTTCTCGCTGTCTCTCTTTCTATCAAATAAATAAATAAAATCTTTAAAAAATTGAGAATAGGTATTAACCCTTCCTTCTTTCCTTCCTTCTTTCCTTCCTTCCTTCCTTCCTTCCTTCCTTCCTTCCTTCCTTCCTTCCTTCCTTCCTTCTATAAGCTTCATGTGCAGCATGGAGCTCAACCTGAGACTTGAACTCACAACCCTCAGATCAAAACCTGAGCTAAGAGTCAGAATCTTAACTGAGTGAACCACCTAGGTACCCCACGATATTAACCCTTCTTTAAATGTTTGTAGAATTTGCCTGTGAAGCCATCTGTCCTGGACTTTTATTTTTTGGAAATTTTTTTTATTACTGATTCAATTTCTTTACTAGTTATCAGTCTGTTCAAATTTTCTATTTCATCCTATTTCAGTTTTGGTAATTTATATGGTTCTAGGAATTTATTCATTTCTTCTAGACTGTCCAATTTGTTGGTATATAGTTTTTCATAATGTTCTCTTGTAATTGTTTGTATTTCTGCACTATTGGTTGTTATTTCTCTTCTTTCATTTATGATTTAATTTATTTGTGTCCTTTTTTTTTTCTTTTTGATAAGTCTGGCTAGATGTTTATCAACTTTATTAATTTTTTCAAAGAACCAGCTCTTGGTTTCAATGATCTGTTCTATTGTTGTTGTTCTTGTTGTTTTAGTTTCCGTATCATTTTTTTTTTTAAAGATTTTATTTATTTATTTGACAGAGAGAGATTACAAGTAGGCAGAGAGAGAGGAGGAAGCAGGCTCCCCGCTGAGCAGAGAGCCCGATGCGGGCCTCGATCCCAGGACCCTGAGATCATGACCTGAGCTGAAGGCAGAGGCATTAACCCACTGAGCCACCCAGGCGCCCATCGTATCATTTATTTCTTCTTCTTTTTTTGTTTTTTAAGATTTTATTTATCTGACAGAGACACAGCGGGAGAGGGAACACAAGCAGGGGGAGTAGGTGAGGGAGAAGCGGGATTCCTGCTGAGCAGGGAGCCTGCTACGGGGCTCAATAGATCCCAGGACGCTGGGATCATGACCAGAGCAAAAGGCAGTAGCTTAACAACTGAGCCACCCAGGGGCCCCTGTATCATTTATTTCTACTCTAATCTTTATTATTTCCTTCCTTCTGTGTTTTTAGGCTTTGTTTGTTGTTCTTTTTCTAGCTCCTTTAGGTGGTAGGTTAGGTTGTTTGAGATTTTTCTTGCTTCTTGAATGGGCCTGTAATGATATATGCTTCCCTTTTAGGACCATTTTTGCTATATCAAAGGTTTTGGACCATTGTGTTTTCATTTCATTTGTTTCCATGTATTTTTTTATTTATTCTGTGATTTCCTGGTTGACCTATTGTTTGGTAGTATGTTATTCAAACTCCATTATTTGTGGTCTTTCCAGATTTTTTCTAGTTTCATAGCATTGCGGTCAGAAAAGTTATATGGTATGACTTATATCTTCTTAAATTTGTTGAAGCCTGCTTGGTGGCCTAATATGTGATCTATTCTGGAGAATGTCTCATGTGCACTTAAAAAGAATGTGTTTTCTGCTGTTTTAGGATAGAAAGTTCCGAATATATGTGTTAAGTCTGGCCCAGTGTATCATTCAAAGCCATAATTTCTTTGTTGATTTTCTGTTTAGATGATCTGTCCATTGCTATAAGTGAGGTATTAAAGTCCTCTGCTATTATTGTGTTTTTATCAATTAGTCCTTCATGTTTGTCATTAATTATTCTATATATTTGGGTGCTGTCATCTTGGGTGCATAAATATTTATACTTATATCTTCTTTTTGGACTGTCCCCTTTCTTACGATACAGTGCCTTTCTTTGTCTCTTGTTAGAGTCTTCGTTTTAAAATCTAGTTTGTCTGATATAAGTACTGCTACTCTGACTTCCTTTTGATGTCCATTTACATGATAAATGTTTCTTCAACCCCTCACATTCAATCTGCAGGTGTTGTTAAGTCTAGAATGAGTCTCAGGTAGACAGCATATAGATGCATCTTGTTTTTTATGCATTCTGACACCCTACTTCTTTTGGCGGGAACATTTACTCCATTTACATTCAAAGAAATTATTGATATGTATATTTTGCCATTTTATTACTTGTTTTGTGCTTGTTTCTGGAGATTTTTTCTGATCCTTTCTCATCTCTCTGTCTTTCACATTTTGCTATTATTCTTTTGTGATATATATGGATTTCTTTTTATTCTTCACTTGTTTGTTAGTGGTTTCTGATATGTGGTTACCATTAGATTTGTATATAAACTCTTCTGCAAATAGGAGTCTATATTAAACTGATGGTCATTTAAGTTTGAATATATTCTTCTCTCCTATCCTCCCCATGTTTTAGGTATATGCTGTATTTTATATCCTCTGCGTGTGTGTGTGTGTGTGTGTGAGTTCCTTGACTGATTTTTACAGAAATACTCATTTTTACTCCTTATGTGTTTTCTGCCTTTATATTTTTGGTCTCTCCTTTCCACTCAAAGAGTCCACTTTAATATTTCTTACAGGGCTAGTTTAGTGGTCACAAACTCCTTTAGTTTTTGTTTGTCTGGGAAACTATCTTTTTTTTCTATTCTGAGTAACAGCCTTGCTGGGTAGAGGTCTGTTTTGTTTGTTTGTTGTTGTTTTAAGATTTTTATTTATTTATTTGAGAGAGCAAGTAGGGGAGAAAGAGGGAGGAGAATCTTCAAGCAGACTCCCCCCTCAGTGAGGAGCCCAGTAGGGGTTGATCTCACAACCCATGAGATCATGACCTGAGTCAGACATTTGGGATGCCTGGGTGGCTCATTTGGTTAACCAGCTGCCTTTGGCTCTGGTCATGATCCCAGAGTCCTGGGATCGAGTCCTGCATCGGATCCTTGCTCACCAGGGAGCCTACTTCTCCCTCTGTCTTCCTCTACCCCTGCTTGTGCTTTCTCTCAGTCTGTCTGTCTGTCTGTCTCTCTCTCTGAAAAAAAAAATCTTAAAAAAAAAAAGTTAGACACTTAACTGACTGAGCCACCCAGGTACCCCATGGATAGAGTATTCTTGGCTGCAAATTTTTCCCACACTGCACTTTGAATATATATCATGCCACTCTCTTTTGGTTTGCAAAGCTTCTATTGAAACATTTCCTGCTAGTCTCATGGCCTTTCTATTTTAAGTTACTGACTTCTTTTACTCTGCTGCTTTTAAGATTTTTTTTTTCACTACATTTTGCAAATTTAATTACAAAATGCCCTGGTTTGGCCCTGCTTTTGTTGATTTTGATGGGAGTTCTCTGTGCCTCTTGGATCTGGATGTCTATTTCCTTCCCCAAATTAGCAGAGTTTTCAGTTATTATCTTTTAATAAATTTTCTGCATCCTTTTCTCTCTCTTCTTCTTCTGGGTTTCTATAATACCAATGTTATTACACTTGATGGAGTCACTGAGTTTCCTAAGTCTATTCTCATTTTGCATAATTCTTCTTTCTTTCTTTTGTTTACTTTAATTTCTTTCTGTTACTTTGTCTTCTAGGTCATTAATTCATTCCTCAGCTTCTTCTAGCCTGTTTTTCTTTGCATCAGGTGTTTCTTTTTTTTTTTTTTAAGATTTTATTTTTATTTATTTGTCAGAGAGAGAGGGAGACAGCACAAGCAAGCAGAGTGGAAGGCAGAGGCAGAGAGAGAAGCAGGCTCCCTGCTGAGCAAGGAGCCCTATGCGGGACTTGATCCTAGGACCCTGGGATCATGACCTGAGCTGAAGGCAGCTGCTTAACCAACTGAGCTACCCAGGTGTCCCATCAGGTGTGTTTCTAATCTCACTTATTGCAACTAGATCTCTGTTTCTATTTTAACTCTTTATCTCTGTGTTAAGGGTGTCATAATGTCTTCCATTCTTTTCTGAAGTCCAGTGAGTATCCTTATGATCATTGCTTTAAAAATTCCATAAAGCATGTTACTTATATCTCTTTTACTTGGATCTCTGGCCATGGCCTTGTCTTGTTTTTTCATTTGGGATAAATTCCTCTGTCTTCTTATTTTGTCTAAGTCTCTGCTTGCCTCTCTGTGTTAGAAAAGCCAGTTATGTCTCCTGCTCCTGAAAGTAATGGCATTATGAAATAGAGGTCATGTAGTGGTTAGGGCCTGGTGTTTCAGGGAGTGTCACTGGTGTGCTTTGCATGCACTCTGCTATTGTGTCCTGGCTCTTCTATCCTTCTTTTTTTTTTTTTTTTTTAAGATTTTACTTATTTGTTTGACAGAGAGAGAGAGATCACAAGTAGTCAGAGAGGCAGGCAGAGAGAGAGGGGGAAACAGGCTCCCTGCTGAGCAGAGAGCCCAATGCGGGGCTCCATCCCAGGACCCTGAGATCATGACCTGAGCCAAAGGCAGAGGCTTAACCCACTGAGCCATCCAGGTGCCCAGCTGTTCTATCCTTAAGGCCAGTCATCTGGAGAGGCTCTGGGCAGTTTGGTCCCCAACTGAATGTGGTGAGCTTAAACTAAGTGTGCTCTGGTCTGCTTGTGAAATGAGACCTGTCACCACCTCCACTGGAACTGAGATCCTGCAAAATGCTCTGGTCAGGAGATGTGGTGTGGGCAGGAGTTTGTGCTAGTCTTCTGGGGGAGGGGCCTTCATGCTGGGACTGAGGCAAGCCTGACCGAGAAGTGTAGTTCTCCCAGAGTGCAGGGGATTGGGGCTTGGTAGAAGCAAATTAGGCAGCCAGTGTCAACACTGCTCTGCTTCATGCATGTATATGCTAAGGGGTGGGGGTGGGGTAATTGACACCAGCCAGCTCCTTTGTTCCCAAGGAGACATCTCAGTGAATGCTGCCTCTCAGGGAGGAACTCTGAAAAGAGTGGATAACCTCCCCACTGTGTGCCCAGGCACTCATCAGATAGCTGTCTCCACACTGTCTGCCCCCAGGTTGTCTGCCTACCTTCTCTTAAAGGGCAACGCAGTACTCTAGCACAGCCAAGCCCGCTGATCTTTAAAACTCCAGGCTTTAAGTCTCACTGGTTATAAGAACTCATGCATTCAGCCCCTCTCATTTTCAAAGCCAATGGCTACAGGGAAATGTTCTCCATGTGTGTACCCTGTGTGCTCCTCTTTCTCTCTCAAATAAATACGTAAATTAAATCTTTTTTAAAAATTAAAAATTAAAAAAAATCTAAGTATAATTGTGGACTCATCTACTTCTTTCTTTCAGTTTTTGCTTTGCTAGTTTTTGCAGAGCCTTGCATGTGTGCGTACATCTCAAACTCAACCAAGGAGCCAAGGGAACTACCACATGAATATTTCTGGCTCCTCTCTCCTCCCCTAGGTCCCTAGTACAGTGTGTCCTCTTTGGTTCCTTGTCCCACAAATCCTTCTCAGCTGCTCCAGAACGCCCTTGCTCTTGACTTGGGCTCTGTGTTCTGCAGTCTGGAGAATGTCCACAGGCATAAATCAGAAGCAAACTTGGAGCACACATCACTTATTTTCCTCCTTTCATGCTTTATAGCCCAAGGTCTCTGTTGCCTAATGCCTAAAATCAGCTGTTTCATATACTTTGTCCAACCTTAGAACTGTTTATGGTGGAAGGGAAAGTATATAACCAGTTACTCCTTCAGATTGTAAGTTATGTAATAACACATAAATCCTGTATATAATTACCAGGAGAAGTTAATGGTATGTTTACATTTAGGGATTTGTCTGTTTGTTTGCTTATTAAATATAACATCTTTTAACAGCAAAAGTAAAACAAATTCAGGAGAAAGACAAAGCAGAGAAAGCATAGCTTGCTACTACTTCCAAGTTGTCTCCCCAATGATTAGAATCCCATTCAACATGAGCAGTTATATAGGACAGTGACTAAGAAATGGGTTATAGAATCAGGCAAATCTGAATTCAACTCCTACCCTCTCTACTAGCTCCCTGGGTAACTTTGTGTTAGATATGAATTTTCTCTAGACTTTATTTATTTTTTTAAAAAGATTTTTATTTATTTATTTGACAGAGAGAGAGATTACAAGTAGGCAGAGAGGCAGGCAGAGAGAGAGGAGGAAGCAGGCTACCTGCTGAGCGGAGAGCCCGATGCGGGCCTCGATCCCAGGACCCTGAGATCATGACCTGAGCCGAAGGCAGAGGCTTTAACCCACTGAGCCACCCAGGCACCCTTTCTCTAGACTTTAGTTCTTATTTTTGTTTTTTTGTTTTTTGTTTTTTTTTAAGATTTATATATTTGAGAGAAAGCGTGCATGTGAGCTTGTGGGTGGGAAGAGCCAAGGGAAAGGAAGAGAATCTCAAGCAGACTCCCCACTGAGTACAGTGGTTCTCATGAACCTGTCATGACCCTGAGATCATGACCCGAGCCAAAATCAAGAGTCAGGGGCGCCTGGGTGGCTCAGTGGGTTAAAGCCTCTGCCTTCAGCTTAGGTCATGATCTCAGGGTCCTGGGATCGAGCCCCACATCTGGCTCTCTGCTCAGCAGGGAGCCTGCTTCCTCCTTTCTCTCTACCTGCCTCTCTGCCTAGTTGCAATCTCTCCCTCTGTGTCAAATAAATAAATAAAATCTTAAAAAAAAAAATCAAGAGTCAGTCAGTTGCTTAACCCACTGAACTAGCAAGACCCCCCTAGATTTTACTTTTAATATGTCTAAAACAGAGATTAATAATAGTGTCCACCNGAGTCAGTCAGTTGCTTAACCCACTGAACTAGCAAGACCCCCCTAGATTTTACTTTTAATATGTCTAAAACAGAGATTAATAATAGTGTCCACCATAGACTCCAGCAGTTATTTCTTACCATACTTTCTTGAGACATTGAGGAAGATGTTTTATAATAATTGGAACATTCCAACTTCCAGGCCAGAAAAGCCCAGATAGCAACAGAACCACACCCCTTTCCACACCCCTTTCCTGCCCATCATGTGCTAAACACATACCCACCCCCACCTGTCTGCTCTCTCGAACCTTCCCCCTTAAACATCGTCCTATAAAGACCCTAGGTGTTCATCTTGGGAGTGGAAAAGTCAGTTGTCAAGGCTTGAGCCTGACACGTCCCCTGGCTGTCTGCACCCAACATCAATTTCTCCCTTTCTCTTTTCCAAGCCTTCATCTCTTCAGTTATCGGCTTCTCTTGCAATGAGTTTATCCCAATTTGTTTGGCAAAAGTGTTGGCAAACCCAGCCAGGAGCTATGCTTTTGATTTTTCCAGCCCCCTTGGAATTCCCCTGGATGGAGCAGTTGGCCACAGCGATACACCAGGAATAACCTGTTCGTTTCCTGGGGTAGTGGAGATGATAGATTGTTGGGTAACAAAAGTGCCTAGTTCCCAGTGTTGTCCAGAAGACTAAATGTACCAACTATAGTGCTTGGGACTTAGAATTGTGACTGTTTCTGCTTTTGGTAAATTTGTTTATATGGAACTTAGTTCTAGTCCTTATTTTTTACCCCCACCTACCTACCACACAAACAAAAGCCCCACTCACACAAGGGTGTGTGTGTGTGTTGGAAAGTTGTAGAGTTGTATAAGATTTTGTTCTATTGGCCTCACCCTGTTGATAGTGATGCTATCTGCTAGGAATGCCTGGGACACTCACCATTGCCCATATTATTGGTGGTGAGCCCCTACACGTATTTCCCTACCAGAGCCGAGATGGTGGCTGGACTGGGCTTGGTGGTTCTTACTGTGATTGCAAGATGTGTCTCAGCAAAAAATCATCAGGAAACTCTGAGAAACAAGATGCATTACAAATCTGAGAGGGTACATGGCATGTATGAAGGCCACAGAGTGAGGTTACAGGTAGCAAGATGGGAGGCAGGGAGCAAGCAAGGACCTAGGGTTCTGTCTTTATTAGGGTGGAAGGTGGAGTGCCTACAGTTTTGAGGTTTGCTCTATTGGTGAATTTAAAACATAAGAGCAGGAATTAGGGGGCGCCTGGGTGGCTCAGTGGGTTAAAGCCTCTGCCTTCGACCCAGGTCTTGATCTCAGGGTCCTGGGATTGAGCCCCTCATTGGGCTCCCTGCTCAGCGGGGAGCCTGCTTCTCCCTCTCCCACTTCCCCTGCTTGTGTTCCCTCTCTTGCTGTGTCTCTCTCTATCAAATAAATAAATAAAATCTTCAAAAAACCCCCCAAAAAACTGGTCTGCAGAGCGGATCAAGTCCATGTGACTATCTAGGAAGTAGACCCTCATGAGACACCAGTTCTGGTGCCATGAGCTTGGACTTCCCAGCCTCTATATCTATGGGAAATAAATGCTTATGGTTTAAAAGTCACCCATTCTGTGATATTTTCTAAGATTTTATTTATCTGAGAGAATGAAGGAGGGGGAGCACAGAAGGAGAGGGAGAAGCAGACTCCCTGCTGAGAAGAAAGCCCAAGGTGGGACTCAATCCCAGAACCCTGAGATCATGACCTGAGTCGAAGTCAGATGTTTAACCAACTGAATCGCCCAGGCACCCCCTGTGGTATTTTGTCATGGTGAGGTGGAAAGTAATCTAAAATGGTCTCCTCACTGAGAGGAGAAACCTCTGGGGTTGACTCAGCACTCCTCTGCCTGGTTGCTTCTGCATAGCTTTAAGAACTTCCACATGGCCCCAAGCCAATCAACAGAAAGACCCCTTGAAAAGTACCTAGTTTACCTATAAATATCCACCCCAATCATAGTCGGATGCTCAGCCTTGGGCTGAGCCCGCCAGTGTTAATAAAGCTGTGTTCTCCCAGCTCTCCGTGTGCCACTTGAGTGTCTCGGTCACCTCAGAACTTCCGCAACAATGGCAGCCCGAACAGACTAAGGCAACTTATATTCCTTGGCCTAAGTTAATTCATCTATAAGAAGAGGACTAATCCTTTCCTCAAGTGGCTATTTTGAGGATATTTTAAAAGGTAATAATGCATATGAGATCACTGTCACTATGGCTGGGACATAGTTGGCGCAAATGAACACTAGTATCCTCCTTTTTCTTAGTCACACTAGCATGCAAGTTGAATTCAAGGCCAAACAACATGAACAAAAAACCTCAACAAGCACCCATAGTTGAGAGACAACGAAACATGCAAAAAAAAATTTTTTTTAAGATTTCATTTATTTGACAGAGAGAGACAAAGCGAGAGAGGGAACGCAAGCAGGAGGACTGGGAGAGGGAGAAGAGAAGCAGGCTTCCCACTGAGCAGAGAGCCCGATACAAGGCTCAATCCCAGGACTCTGGGTCATGACCTGAGCCAAAGGTAGGCGCTTAATGACTAAGGCACCCAGGTGTCCCATGTAAACATTTTTGGTGTTACATTTTGTTGGGATCAAGGTAGGCTGGGCCTGTCCTTCCTAGTGTCAGTTGGCTGAAGAGTGAAGAGAAATGCCTAGGTAATTCTGCTCTGAGATCTGCATGGAGCAAGGGTGCATGCCAGGCCCAGCCTGCTTTCCAGTCTGTGCATCCTTCTTACTGGCTTCCCATTCACATCCCAAGGGCAGGCTCAGTCCTTTCTAGTTCCCAGAAACAATCTTGACCTGGGGCCAGATGTGCTCAGAAGTTTCCAACTCCATATTTGACTGCCAGTCTAATTCTGACCTATGCCCAAGTCTTGATAGGCTGGAATTTTGTGTGTGCTCCTGTTGGATTCCCAGCGCTACTGACCTGATTTCTACTTGTACTTGGCCTCTTTATCATTTTGCTGTACACTTATAGAAAGCCCACTACTTTGTCACCGTGGCCACTCTTTGCAGTCAAAAATTACAATGGCTGCCTGGAACATCATGCTTTCCCAAAAGGCCATTCCTGTTACCATGTCATCATCTTGTCCTTAAGTTATGCCTAAATGATCTGAGGAAAGGAAGTGGTAACCTAACAGGTTCCTGCTGGCAAACTCTGAGAACTTAGAGACAGAATATGGTAGGAGCTGAGTGACCCCTGGCAATGTTCAGGAGAAAAGCCCATAAGCTCTTCCTGTTTCTGAAGGACCAACCCCGTGACTACCCTTCTTGAGACTTGGCCTTTTAACTCTGCCTTCTCTTGTGAGCTTGCACAATTAATCTAATTTCTGCTTAAGTGATAGAAGATCAGTTTCTGGTGCTTGCCTCCATATGAGCCTTATCCAACACACATCTCAGTTGTTGACTATTTATCTGAATTCAGTGTGTCCTGCTGTGAGCCCAGGACTTCTCCTTCAGTTAACTGGCCCAGCCAGGCCAAATATTAAAGCATAAAAGTACACACTAGTATTTCACACTGATATTTGCCCCCAGCTTCTCCATAGGATCATAATTTTTGGAACTTGTACTCTAGTAATAGCAATTTCTTTGGTCATATTCATTTATTTGTCCACCCATCCATCCATTCATCCATCCATCTGTATGGAGCATCTACTGCTCCCAAGGCACTGTCTGTGGTCTGGTGTTACAAAAATAGAGCAGAATGGGACACCTGAGTGACTCAGTCGGTTGAGCCCCCAACTCTTGATCTCAGCTCAGGTCTTGATCTCAGGGTCTTGAGTTCAAGCCCTTTCTTGGGCTCCATGCTGGGCGTGGAGTACTCAAAAAATATATAGATAAATATATTTATATCTATCTATCTATTTATATATAGCATTCCTGTTTTTCAACATCATAGACCAGTGAAGATAACTGCCATACCAATAAATAATCTCAGTACAAAGGGCTAAGGACTATAATGGAGGTACAAACATGGGAAGTGAAAGCACCGAGTTGGGAACAAATGGCTGTCTTCAGAAAAGAGGTCAGAAAGTCTTCATAGAGTAGCTAACGTTTAAAATGAGTATTGGAGAAAGGACTAGTTCACCAAGAGAAGAAAGGTAGTACTGCTTTAAGAAAACAGTGTAAAAATGACAAATTTGTTAACTATTTAACTTTTCAATCCCATTTTGGGGATTGATCCTACAGAGATATGTGTACTTGGAACAAATGATTTACATATAAGATTAACAATTGAAACATTATTTGTAAGAGTTTGTGATTAAAAGCAATCCACATGTTAATTAATGAGCACTGCTTCAATAAATATGGTATATCCATTTGGTGGAAGACTTTTTTTTAAGACTTTTTAAATTTACCTGAGAGAGAGAACACAAGCAGGGAGAGGAGCAGAGGAAGAAGAGGAAGAAGCAGACTCACCACCAAACACAGAGTCCAATGCGGGGCTCAATCCCAGGACCCTGAGGTCATGACCTGAGCAAAAGACTGCCACTTAACTACCTGAGTCACCCAAGTGCCTCTAATATGAGAGATCTTTAAGATACAGTGTTAAGGAAAAAAAAAAGCAACATTTAGAATAATACTTAGCCTTTTGTTTTAAATGGGGTAAAAGAAAAATATACATTCATATTCACATTTATATGAAAAACTGTACACATAATATACATCTGATAAAAGTGGTTACTATTGGGTCTGGGAACAGTGGAAGGGGTGAGAATGAGACTTTTCATTGAATACCTTTTTTTTTTTTAACTAAAATATTATCTATTGGGACACCTGGGTGGCTCAGTCGGTTAAGCGTCTGCCTTCAGCTCAGGTCATGATCCCGGGGTCCTGGGATAGAGTCCCACATCAGGCTCCTTGCTCAGCGGGGAGCCTGCTTCTCCCTCTACCTGCTGTTCCCCCTGCTTGTGTGCGCTCTCTCTCTCTCTCTCTCTCTCTGTCTCTCGCCCTCACTATCTCTCTGTGTAAAATAAATAAATAAAATCTATAAAAAAGAAAAATATATATCTATTAAAAATGTGAATAATTTTTTTAATGTGAATAATTTTTCAAAGAATACATTGTAGGGAAACGCTGAAGTTGGATATAGGGCTCAGGAGACTACTTTTTTTTTTAACCGCTCCATGATTCAGAAACTTTCTGGCAAAAGGAAATCCAAAGAGAATGTCTTATTTCTTCTCCCTCTTATGTGGGTAGTAATACTCTAAGAGCAATTACATAATAAGAGAATAGGCACCTTTAAAAACACAAACATGAGTAGAGACTTATGGCTGGTGAGAAAGCAAAACATCGTTGGCAGGGAGGCCTACCAACTAGATTTGGAAGCAGAATTTTGATTCCTTCTTATGTGGGTGTATTCATTCAATTTAAACAACATTCCTTCTGCCTTATTCCTGAAAGGATGTGAAGGCTTTTCATTTAGAACACTGGGAAAATAAAACAGATAAAACTGTATACCCTAGGGCGTCTGGGTGGCTCAGTGGGTTAAAGCCTTTGCTTTCGGCTCAGGTCATGGTCTCAGCGTCCTGGGATCGAGGCCAGCATCGGGCTCTCTGCTGAGCAGGGAGCCTGCTTCCTCCTCTTCCTGTCTCTCTGCCTGCCTCTCTGCCTACTTGTAATCAATCTCTCTCTCTGTGTCAAGTAAATAAATAAAATCTTAAAAAAAAAAACTGTATACCCTAAAGTCACCTTCCAATTAAAAAAAAAAATTCAGTGAAATTTTGAGCTTCAGAGGCTTCTCTTGTGGAGAGGGGACGATACAAGGCTGAAAAGTCTTGACTTACTTCAGGCAATGGGCCAGTGAATGTCATCAGACAGGCTTTTTTTTTTTTTTAAGATTTTATTTATTTTTGAGAGGAAGAGAGAGAGAAAGAGAAAGAGGTAGCAGGAGTGGGGGGATGGGGCAGAGGGAGAAGCAGACTCCCTGTGAGACTCAATCCCAGGACCCCAGGATCATGACCTGAGCTGAAGGCAGATGCTTAACAACTGAGCCACTCAGGCGCCCCTCCGACAGGCTTTTTCTATATGTTTTTCCATCCTTTCAAGCCTCGGTGCACTCCTCTTTATTTATTTTTTTTGTTTTGTTTTGTNTTTATTTTTGAGAGGAAGAGAGAGAGAAAGAGAAAGAGGTAGCAGGAGTGGGGGGATGGGGCAGAGGGAGAAGCAGACTCCCTGTGAGACTCAATCCCAGGACCCCAGGATCATGACCTGAGCTGAAGGCAGATGCTTAACAACTGAGCCACTCAGGCGCCCCTCCGACAGGCTTTTTCTATATGTTTTTCCATCCTTTCAAGCCTCGGTGCACTCCTCTTTAAAAGAAAAACAATAATCCCCTCTCAACCACTTCATACCAACTGGGTATTATAAAATTCATTCAGACACTCAAATGAAAGAACATATAATTAAAGGAAATCAGTGTCATTCAAATTTGAGTGTCCCCTAACATTTAACATTACCTGGTAATGACAGTTCAGTCTTCAGTTTAATAGTTTCACAAGCTTTGTTTTCAGTTCCCTAAAGGATGACCAGATTTGGGGAGATCGGGTCATTCTACCAAAATTCAGGAGGACCTTGGTTGCTGTAGACAGCTGTGGTTTTTGTCTGCCCATTATTGCCTGGCTTCCTTTGGGAAATTATTCTTCTCCAGTACACTTGCCAACTCTGATTTGGATTCCAGTGGAGCTGTCACTCACAGTATCTAATCATGTGACCACAGGGTGACCTACATCCGGCCCAACATAGTAGCTCATTCCTCTAGCCCCAGTCATTGATTCAAAGGAATGTATGCTGAGCTCGATTAATCACCCTCTTGGGTTGTTGCTATGGAGCTAGATGAGAGGGGGCCTTATCTCTCAGACCACAAAAGCTGGAAAGATATAAATATGGCAACTGGCAGCCATATAAACTATATGTGAATATTATAAAATTTGGAAAGCTTCTCGAATTTTTTTAAGTCATTTGGGTTGTTGCCATTGTGTGTGATTAAAAAATGTTTAGTGCTATGATTTTGCTTTACAATAAAAAAAAAAAAACAACAACATCATGGAGGGTCGCCCGGGTGGGTCAGTCGGTTAGGCGCCTGGTTCTTGATTTCAGCTCAGGACATGGTCTTAGGGTCGTGGGATCCAATTCAGCATCCGGCTCTGTACCCAGTAGGGAGTCTGCTTGGGATTCTTTCTCTCCTTCTTCTCCTGCCCGTCCCCCCTCAAATAAATGAATAAACCTTCAAAAAAAAAATCATGGGGATGTATAAAAATATCAAATCACTATGATGGATTCCTGAAACTAATAGGATATTATATGTCAATTATACTTTGAATTAAACACACACACACGCACACACAAGAACCAAACAGGCTGATTAAACTTTTGAGGTGGTAATGTGTACAGGACACCTTATAGAGGTGGGACAGAGCGGTACAGATCAGAGTGGGAAAGGCTTCACAGGACAAAAGCACTTGAGTTGAATCTTACATATCTGGATGAACGGAGGAAAGTGGTGACCACATTTTTTTTTTTTAAAGATTTTATTTATTCATTTGACACAGAGAGAGAGATTACAAGTAGACAGAGAGGCAGGCAGAGAGAGGAGGAAGCAGGCTCCCCGCTGAGCAGAGAGCCCGATGTGGGCCTCGATCCCAGGACCCTGAGATCATGACCTGAGCTGAAGGCAGTGGCTTTAACCCACTGAGCCACCCAGGCGCCCTGACCACATTTTGTGAAACAAAGAATGCAAGCCAGAAAATTGACCTGACAAGAGCCAGGAGCCGGTGTCAGTAGTAGTGAAGTGGGCCCAAACCCCAGAGTTGTGTCTGAGAGTCTCAGGACTAAGGGAGGAGAAGGACCAGCACTGAGCTGAGGTAAGAGGTACTAGAAAAGGAGTCTTTTCTGGCCTGAGGTCAAGAAGGTGACAAGGAGTAGGACCCGAGTGAGATGCCTATGTCAGACTTACATGCACTAGACATAATTACATGCCTCTTTTTTTTTAAAAAAAGATTTTATTTATTTGAGCAAGTGAGTGATAGAAAGCATGTGCATGCGTGCTCACAAGTTGGGGGAGGGGCAGAGGGAGAAGCAGACTCCCCCACCGAATAGGGAGCCTGATGTGAGACTTGATCTGAGGACCCTGGGATCATGACCTGAGCTGAAGGCAGACGCTTAAGTGACTGCACCATCCAGGTGCCCCCGTAATTACTTTCCTAACTGCCTGCTGTCTGTGGAAGCAAACTGTGTGGCCTTACACCCCCTAGCAGCCTATCACCATGGGCGCAACTGGTTAGTACAGAAGTGGAGATAGGACAGGGCAATCTGGATGCTGACCAATGGCCTAGCATGAGCTGGCAAGCAGGGCTTTTCCCAAACAGGGAAAACTGGGCCAGTCCTCTCCTCTCTGGCTTTTGCTTTTTCTCTCTCAGGAGAGGCAGAGAAAAGTTTCTTATAACTTCAGGAGCTGATGTGAAAGGTTATGAAGTAGACTGTAGCCCAGGAATAGGTTTGCCAGGGGCCCCTGGGTGGCTCAATCGTTAAGTGTCTGCCTTCAGCTCAGGTCATGATCCCGGGGTCCTGGTATCGAGCCCTGCATCGGGTTCCCTGCTCAGCCAGAAGCCTGCTTCTCTGTCTCCCGCTTCTCCTGCTTGTGTTCCCTCTCTTGCTGCCCTTCTCTCTGTCAAATAAAAAAAATCTTTAAAGGAAGAAAAAGGAATAAGTAATAGATTTGTCAGACAAAATAAAGAACAGTTAAATTTGATTTTCAGATTAACTATAACAACCACCATTTTTTAGTATAAGTATGTCCCCCGTAGTGTATGAGACATATTTATACTAAAAAGTTAAAATAACCCACTGAGCCACCTAGGTGCCCCTTCACTTTTTATAAGATTTTATTTATTTATATATTTATATATTTATTTATTTATTTGAACGAAATTGAGAGCAGAGCTGGGGGTGGAGGGAAGGAGCAGAGGCAGAGGGCGCAGACTCCTTGCTGAGCAGGGAGTCTGACATGGGGCTCCATCCCAGGACCCTGCGATCCTGACCTGAGCTGAGGCCACACACTTAACAGACTGAGCCACCCGGGCGCCCCATATAGGCTTCTTTTGTTGTTGTTGTTATTGTTGTTTTAAAAAGGGGCAGAGCAGTGCAGATCTGTCTTTTTCTGCCCTAAGGAGGAAGGCTCCCAGCTGTCTGTGATGCTGAGAGCCTCTGTCCCAATGCTGCTGGTGTGTCTTTCGTCCTCTCTGGGCTGGAACCCCACTAAGCCATTGGGGAGCACTTATTGTTCCTTTCTGGGAACCTTAGCTGCCCTGTCTTCCCTGCCCAGACACACAGTGTACTAGGAGCGAGGGACAGGTTCTCATTACCGGGGAGTCAGGCTGTAACTGTATTGAACTTTATTCTTTATCCTCCTACATACCAGGGAGAGCCTTCCAGACTAGGTCTTCGAAAGGGGGAATCGGGGCTCCTGGGTGGCTCAGTCATTAAGCATCTGCCTTCCGTTTAGGTCCTGATCCCAGGGTCCTGGGATCGAGCCCCACATCGTCTCCCTGATCATCGGGAAGCCTGCTTCTCCCCCTCCCACACCCCCTGCTTGTGTTCCCTCTCTCGCTGTGTCTGTCTCTGTCAAATAAATAAATAAAACATTTTTTAAAAGGGGGATGGGGATCTGAGGTAAATGTCCCCTCCCTCAACCCTTCTTCAAATCCTCTCCAGCTAACGTAGCCTCTCTTTGAAGCCCCGGATTAGGTGCGCCCGTGCCCTCCCATCCCTCAGAAAACCCCTGTCCTCCCTGTTGGAGAACATTCCACCCCTCAGGCTTTGGTGCGGGCTTGCAAACTTGAGCACGTGAGAGGTTGCCCTTTGCTTAGTCACAGCTGACTTAGGAACGGTAAGGCTCATCCCCAGTGTTTGATGTACTTGACATCCTTAGAAATGTACCCAAAAATCCATGCACACCTCTCTAAGGTCAGTAGCTTTTTCACGGCTACACTGTCTAATCACATACAAGGGAAAGATATTCTTTCTGAAAATGGTACTTCTTTGGCAAGTTGCAAAAGAGTAATCATGTTGAGAATGGCTTCTTTTTCTTTTTTTAAATTTTATTTATTTATTTGACAGAGAGAGAGAGAGCACACACACAAGCAAGGGGGAGTGGCAGCCAGAGGGAGAGGGAGAAGCAGGCTCCCTGATGAGCAAGGAGCCTGATGTGGGTCCCAATCCTATGATGCTGGATTCAAGACCTGAGCTGAAGACAGACATTTAACCAGCCAAGCCACCCAGGTGCCCTTAGAAGAAGCAGTTTCTTTTCCCTGGGTCTAGTTCACATGACCAGAGGTGTATATGGCCCTCTTTACCATCCTAGGGGGTAGTGCCAGGTCTTGATAGAGTCTTTTTTTAAAAATTTTTTTTGCTAGATTCTTCTTTATCATCTGTCTCTCCCTTCTAACCTAGCTAGAAGGTGAAAGTTCTCCCGTCAATTGAGCTGTCTACATACAGAGGCAGTGGGAACCACCTGACAGAGAGGAAAGCATGGAGAGGCTCACAGTAAACCCCAGAAAGCCATGAGAGAAAATGTAGTGTTGATTCCTAGTATCAGATCCTATGGTTTGGACTTCCATAAAACCTCTCCATGTATTTATAAAAATAAACTTACAAAAGGGGTCAGCTATTTTCTGTAAACAACCAGATAGTAAAGATTTCAGGCCCTGAAGGACACACAGTCTCTAGCAACCACTCAGTTCTGCTGTTGTAAGGCAAAAGCAGCCACAGTCAATGTGAGAATGAATAAGGATGACTATGTTCCAATAAAACTTTATTTACAAAACCCAATCACAATACCATTCTCCAGTTAAAAAAAATAACCAGGGCTCCTTGAAGAAATGGCTTATTCTAGACACTGGATGGGGAATCCATAGGTCAGGAGTATCTTGTAGGGCCAAAAGGTAAGGAGGGGCTCAGAAAACAAGATGACAAGGAGCTTGTTGGAAGGGAGCACAGGAGCCAACCCGAAAGAGCTCCCCATGACCAAAGCGAGGGCAGTTTGAGCAACACAGCAAGTCAGTACTTTTAAAATGTAGGTTTATTGTCATTCGTGTATGGTGAAGGCTAATAGAGCAGGAGACAAGTGGGAGGGGAAGACAACATGTTGCACTCAGTTCCTGAGAGGAGGAGCATGCCACGCCACAGGGGCCATGCAGGAAAGCACCAGCACAGACCAGGAGCCAGAGAGAGCAGGCGGGAAATGTGGGCAGGAGCCTTCACTGTGGTTTCTGCAGGAAGGAACAGGTGAGGCAGGATAAGGGGGTTTAGGAGTGCCTAGTTTGAATCATTTCGGGGGCTGTGGGGGTGTAAGAGCTGCCACTAATACCTGGACCTGGCTAATTTATTTATTTTTATTTAATTTTATTTTTGTTAAAGATTTTATGTATTTTAGAGAGAGAGTGCATGAGTTGGGGAAAGAGCAGAGGGAGAGGGACAAGCAGACTCCATGCTGAGCACAGAGCCCATCGTGGGGCCAGATCCCACAAGCCTGAGAGTATGACCTGGGCCAAAATTGAGAGTCAGAGGCCCAACTGACAGAGCCACCCAGATGCCCCGGGACGTGGCTAATTTAAAGTTAGGGGAGTGGCTCCTGAGTGGCTCAGTCGTTGAGCATCTGACTTTGGCTCAGGTCATGATCCCAGGTTCCTAGGATCGAGCACTGCATCAGGCTCCCTGCTCGACAAGAAGCCTGCTTCTTCCTCTCCCAGTCCCCTGCTTCTGCTCCCTCTCTCGCTGTGTTTCTCTGTATAAAAAAAAATAAAAATAAAGAAGGAAGGAAGGAAGGAAGGAAGAAAGAAAAAGAAAGAAAGAAAGAGAGAAAGAAAGAAAGAAAGAAAGGGGAATAGTATTCCTGACTGTGAGAACCCAACAGAGGAGGTGATGGGATGAAGGCTTAGGAGAGGTTGGTTTGGGTTTGAAAGGAGCACTCTAAGGAGAGTCCTTCACTATCTCTAGGAATTGGCTCTCCGTGGGAGGGGCAGTCTCTTCAGGGTCTGCAGGATGTCAAAGCGTTGGAAACACATGGTTAATACCATAGTATTGGAATGATAACCCAAAGCATAAAATAAATATCCATGAATCCACACTGATATAAATAAAATATTGAATATTTAAACACATGGAGAAGAGTCACGTCTTCCTTATAGAATTCCAAATAATTTATGTAACTCCTCTCTACTCTAGGAGATGGAGTTTAATTTCTACCCTCCTGTCTTGAAGATAAGCTGGGCATACTGACTTACTTCACAAGGGCGTGGAGGATGGGAAGAGAGGGAAAAGATGTTCTCATCCAAGATGAAGGCAGAATCTTGTGTCAGAGAGTATTTTGTGATCTGATCCCATACTTCTAGCCTTCAGTCATTTTATACCATTTCCAGGATCTACTCCCCTTTCGTGAGTGAATGTGTCTCACAGAGGAACTAAGGTAACTTAAGCCGATAGAAGAATATCTGGTTGCAGAATCTTAGGTTGATACCAGCCTCACGTCATGGGAATCAGATAATGGCCCAAGTTCCCTCCAACAAAAATGGTCGCTTCTCCCAAATCTCTTCCTCACATCCACGGTCCCTATAACCGACCGGGGCCAGAACATTTTCTGCCTTTTTTTTTTTTTAACCGACTTTTCTTACTCTCTTTGCTCACTCACAGGAAATACTGCGNGTCTCACAGAGGAACTAAGGTAACTTAAGCCGATAGAAGAATATCTGGTTGCAGAATCTTAGGTTGATACCAGCCTCACGTCATGGGAATCAGATAATGGCCCAAGTTCCCTCCAACAAAAATGGTCGCTTCTCCCAAATCTCTTCCTCACATCCACGGTCCCTATAACCGACGGGGGCCAGAACATTTTCTGCCTTTTTTTTTTTTTAACCGACTTTTCTTTTTTTTTAAAGATTTTATTTATTCATTTGACACAGAGAGAAAGAGATTACAAGTAGGCAGAGAGGCAGAGAGGAGAGAGGAGGAAGCAGGCTCCCTGCCGAGCAGAGAGCCTGATGCGGGCCTCGATCCCAGGACCCTGGGATCATGACCTGAGCCGAAGGCAGCGGCTTTAACCCACTGAGGCACCCAGGCGCCCTTAACCGACTTTTCTTACTCTCTTTGCTCACTCACAGGAAATACTGCGGGTATTCCAAAGCAATTAGTTGGGGGCAATTTAGAGAATAAAAAGAAAGTCATTATGCAAATATATTAACCGTTATTCAACCTTGAAAAGCATTGTTGCTTAGAATGAAAGGGGATGCTAGAGTCCTGGTTTCCACCTCAGTTGTTAACATTCCTTGTAATAAATGTCAGGCCTCTGAACGGTGATCTTACTCCTCACTGAATGGTTATTGTTCTACTGACTGCCTTTATGACTAAGAGCCCTCCAGCTGTCTTTCCCAGTCACACCATTCCCTTTCTGTCCTTCTACTACTACTTTCTTTGGCAGAGAGAAACCCTACGTGGTCCCCTGGCTTCAGGAAAGCCATTTTCCACCTGAACACACTATCATTTGAAGCAGAGAATCCAGGAACAGTTTAAGTACCAAGCAAAAGATTCTTTTTGTATCGTCTTTTTTTTTTTAAGATTTTATTTATTTATTTGAGAGACAGAGATTGAGAGCGAGAGCCAGAGAGCACAAGTGGGGTGAAGGGCAGGGGGAGAAGCAGACTCGCCGCTGAGCAGGGAGCCCAATGTGGGGCTTGATCCCGGGACTCCAGAATCATGACCTGAGCATCTGCTGAGCCACCCAGGCACCCCCTCTTCTTTGAATTTTCTTATTTATTTATTTATTTATTTATTAAAGATTTTATTTATTTATTTGAGAGAGAGAGAGAGTGATAGAGAGCATGAGAGGGGAGAAGGTCAGAAGGGGAAGCAGACTCCCTGTGGTGCTGGGAGCCCGATGTGGGACTCGATTCCGGAACTCCAGGATCATGATCTGAGCAGAAGACAGTTGCTTAACCAACTCAGCCACCCAGGCGCCCCTTCTTTGAATTTTCAATGCAGAATCCCCCACCCTTTTGTGGAGAAGAGCTGGCTAGTTATTTCCCTACAGCCTCACAATGTCTAAAGGGTTTTGGGTGAGGACTAGGCTTTTGCCTCTACCTCTTCTCACTAGAAATGCCACCTGTCGGCTGTGATGGCCGCCTGTTGTGTAGGGCCTTTTTTTTTTTTTTTTTTTTTTTTGGTATCTGGTGGGAATGCCTGCCCTACAGAGCCTGAAGGAAAGAAAAGTCAAGCACTTTGTGATTGTCATTTAATTTTAGAATTGAGGTATGCTTCCCTGCTAATTGTGGCTCAAATGTAAATGTAAACAACTGAAAAATCAATTGGCTTAGAATAAGATCACAAGCAGGGGAACTTTCATAATTCATCAAGAGAGATTTATGCTCAATTAAGGTAATGGGTTGCAAAGGAGTATTTTTTTAGAGACACAATTTTTATGACAATTGAGTTCCTTAGGGGAGGCTCTGCATTCAGGCAGACAGTGGAGTTCAGGGGGAAAAATGCTTTTTCTCCATTGCCTTCAGCTCAAAATACTTTTTGTTTTGCATTGGCTACTATGGACCCCTTCAGCCTTATTCCAAGGAGAGGCTGCTTGCTGATAAGACTTGACTGCCCTGTTGTGATTGCTGTCATGCTCAACACTAATCAATCCTTTTCCCACTAATCCTTGGAATCCACACCCCTGAAGCTGATGTTCCCAGTACCACATCTTATAGTGACAAGAATCACCTTTCTCTGACATGCATATTCTGGACCTGCCCCTACCCACTGCTGCTCAGAAATCACTGTGGTCTCCACTCCTGAAGCCAATGTTGCTAAATCCCAGAAATGTAGGTTAGAATTGTTTCACCTGAAGGGTGACCTCATGCTCTGGAGAGAGAGCTCCCCCTGTTGAGAGGTTTGGACCAGGTCTTTAGGTTGCAAGACTCCAACCCTTGGGGCACCTGGGTGGCCCAGTTGGTTAAGCCAGGTCATCACCTCAGGGTGCTGGGATCGATTCCCACCTTGGGTCAGTGGGGAGTGTGCTTCCCTACCCCACCCCATGTGCCTTGTACCCCCCTCCTCCCCACCCCCTCTGTTCTCATGCTCTCTCTCTCTCTGAAATAAATAAATAAAACTTAAAAAAAAAAAGGCTCCAACTCAAACTAGCAGTAAACCATCACTGGCTTACTCTGGGGGCGGGGGAAGATGGCCTTAGCCACAATATTCTAAGTCACATGACTTCTCTCCTTCTCCACCTTCTGACTTGACTTCTTTAAACCCTTGGCTTTCCTTCTATCTCTTCCTCTGGCTGATACAGGCTATCTGGGGCACATCCTTTGGTCCTCAGAATAGAAGAGTTTCTTGGTTTCTAGATAAATCCCCAGAGGAGGATTCTGCCTGGTTCTAATTGAATCCACTAACTCATCCTTGAACCAATCACTCTGGCAGAGTGGGAAGGATTCTGATTGGCAGCCCCAGGAGGACCAGAAGGAGTAGGGGTCAGTTCTAAAAAACAGGAATCTTGGCAGACAAAAACAACAAGATGTTTCCTTCAACAATATATTGATAAATACCAGAACTCCTATAAAAAGACACATAACCTGATTAAACATTGACAAAGGTGGAGTGCCTGGGTGGCTCAGTCAGTGGAGCCTTCAGTTCCTGGGATTGAACCTCTCATCGGGCTCCCTGCTCAGCAGTGAGCTTCTCCGTCTCCTTCTGCTGCTCCCCCTTCTTGTTCTCTTTCTCTCTCCCTCTCTCTATCAAATAAAAAAAAATCTTTTTTAAAAAATTGGCAAAGGACATGGATAGACATTTCTCCAAAGATTCACAAATGATCAATAAGCCAAGATGCTTAGTATTATTAGGTATGATATGCAAATCAAAACCACAAGATACTACTTCACACCCACTAATATGGCTATAATCAGATAATAACAAAGATGTGGAGAAATCTGAACCCTCACCCGATTTCGGCGAGAGTGTAAAATGGGGCAGCCAGTGTGGAAAACAGGCAATTCTTCACATGGCTTAACATGGCTTCTTCACATGGCTTAACATAGGTAACATATATATACGGAAGAAATGAAAATATATGTCTGCACAAAAAACTTGTACATGAAAGTTCATAGTAGCATTATTCATAATAGCCAAAAAGCAAAAACAACTTTTTGATGAATGGGTGAACAAAATAGGGCACACCACACAATGCAGTATTATTCAGCCCTAAAAAGAAGTGTAGATATATGCAAAAAATGGATAAACCCTGAAGACATTATGCTAAGTGAAAGAAACTAATCACAAAAGACCACATAAACATGCCATTTTTACTAAATGCCCAGAATCTGTAAATGTATGGAGACAAAGATTAGTGGTTGGGTAGGGCTGGAGGAGTTGAGAGGACTGGCAGAGATAGCTCAAAGGTATGGAGTTTCTTTTTGGAGCGGTTAAATATTCCCAAATCGATTATGGTGATGTTGCATAACTCTGTGAACATACTAAAAACTATTGGATGAGCACTTTAAATGGGTTAAGTATATGATGTGTGAATAATATACCAATCAATCCATAACCAACCAGTGTTCCTTTTTTATGTGCTGCTCCCTTCTTCGGGGTCTCTGAGCCACGGGGAAAGCTCCATCTGAAGCCAGACCATTCCAATTCCGCTTCTATTTCCCTACAGTTATCTCTTTCCTCAATAGTACCATGGGCATAATCCCTGCCTGGGAAGGTTATGATTTTTAAAAGTGTACGTTAGGGTTAATAATGTACAGTATCTGATAGTTAACGCTCAATAAACACTACTGTCAATGCGTACAGCAATGCATACGTATATACACAAGAACATGGGGCTGTCGGGGAGAATTTTTTAAAGACCAGGATCTGGAAGGCCGGTCGTATGGGTGGTCTCAGCCCTCGCCGCCCCTGTCTCTCCAGCTCTGGGACACTGAGGCAGCAGCGCAGCGCACGAACCCCGGGGCCAAGGAGAAGTCCTGCGTCCCGGGCCGAGAAACTGCAATGAACGCGATCGAAGGGCGTCCAGAGGCCGCCCTACCTAGCCGGGAGCGATGCCACGTAACCGTAGGGAACCCGAACGCAACAACACAGGTTACCCGGGACCCAGAGCCCAGCCAACCGCTGGCCGCGTCGCCGCGAGCAGAGAACAATGCGCTCAGCCCTGCGCGCGGAAGCTCACGGTGCCGCGCCCGGAGACGTGCTCGGCCCCGGGCCTTCTGGGAAATGCAGTGTCTGAAGCTGTCCCACGCATCTTCGCGGCTCTTCGGCCCGGCCCCGTGCGACTACAAGTCCCATCACACTCCGCGAGGTCTTGGTCGCCGGCTTTTGCAGGGAAAGGAGTGGGGCGAACATGGCTGAAAGCAGCAGGGGCGGCCCAACGTGTCGCGGGATGGACGGCAGGCAGGACCCAGTCTCCAGCAGTGGGAGTTGCAACTTTCCAGAGTACGAGCTCCCCGAGCTAAACACGCGCGCTTTCCATGTGGGCGCTTTCGGGGAGCTGTGGCGTGGCCGGTTGCGCGGGGAAGGGGACTTGTCGCTGAAGGAGCCACAGGCATCCGCGTTGCCTGGGAGCCAAAGGGTCGCCGACTGGGGCCAGGAGGATGCTGCGGTGGCCCGGGATCTGGGCTGCAGCCTGGAGGCAGCAGCCGAGCTGCGGACGGTGTGCGGGTGAGTGCGGGGCCGAGGGGCTCTTGCTGCTTGGAACTAACCTGGGTGCAGTCTTGCTCCTGCGCTCCCCTGGGACTCCTGATTGGGAGGGCCTGTGTTTACTCCCAGGGTAAGAGGACTGCCCTTCCAAAGCTCGCAACCTGTTCGAGCTTTGCTGGAACCCCGGGAGAAGTCCCGTGATCGGAATGCACAATTTCGGCGAGTTGGAGTGAAGGGATGGGAGAGCTGCGTAAAGAAGTAATTTTTCTACTGGTTAATTTTTAAAGTGCTTGTTAATGCAGAAAAACAATCAGAGTAACGGCGATGTGTAGCTGCCATTGACAAGACAGTTTGACAATGGAGGAGCCTTAGTAATGATGAGCCTGGATGGAGGTTTAACCAGAGGGGAGTGTTAAAACCTTTGATTAATTGTGGTTCCTTTTGGGGACCTCCAGGTATGCCGTTACCGAAAATTCCCCCCAAAATGTCTTTTATGGGGTGAAAATATTTTTTAAAAACCAAAAAACTTTTAACGATCTCTTTCTCCGTTTTAACAGTATTGGCCACCATCCATCAATCGGCCATGTATCCTTTTCTCTGTAGAAAATCCGCACAGAAGTCATTGTCTTGAATTCCGGCCTCCTTTGAGCCCCACCTGCTTTTTAATCTGACTTCTTAATTGTTAAATGATGTATTTAGGACACAACCCTGACTCGCCGTGGTAAAGAAGGGTGATTGCCTTTCCTTTTTGTTTATGTTTTAGCCTTGATAAACTGAAGTGCCTTGAGGAGGGTGAGGATCCAGATGTCGTCCCAGAGAATACCGATCTAGTGACTTTGGGGTATGGAGACTTTACTTTTATTATGTGGTACTTATTTAAATATTTTTTCAGTGTTATATGATTGACAAGTTAAGAGTACATATTGTTATCACCCCACCCCCTAAATCGAACCATTAACATTCGGCTGAATTTGCTTTAGCTGTGTGTGTTTGAGATAACTGCGACAAGTCTTGGACTGCTGAACCATTCAGTAAGTTTCAGACATGGTAATTTAGACCCAAATACATCAGCAATATAGCTCCCCTAAGTATCATTCTCCTACATAATCATAGTGGTATGATTGTACCTAGGAAAATGAGTAGTAGATATGTAATCTCTAATATCCAGTCTGTATTCAGATTTGTATTTATTTTTATTTTTACTTATTTGTGTGTTTATTTTTAAATGTGTGCTTACAGAGGTACAGTGAATCGGCTTAGGTTCCAGTGCAAGCTGAATACTAATAGTGTCTTTCATACTGTTTTCAATTTTTAATTTTTGACAGACTCATATTTTTGTGAAATAGGATACCAGGGAATTACTAGGAAAATAGGATTAAAAGACAAATGCAGTGAAAGTCCTTTTTAGAACAGATGTTATTATTACTATTATTTTTTGAAGATTAAAAAGACTTTATTAAAGATAACTTTTCCCCAAACTTCCAGGTCATTATGCTTTTTTATTTTTTCATTTTTTGAAGTATATCATTGTGTTGAATTTTTTTTGGAGAGCGATCGTGCAGGGGAGGGTGGCATGCAAAGAGAGAGGGAGAGAGAATCCTAAGCAGTCTCCACGCTCAGGACGGAGAGCTCAATCTCATGACCCTGAGATGCATCTCATGACCTGAGCTGAAATCCAGAGTTGGGTGCTCAACTGACTGAACCACCCAGGTGCCCCTTGAATTTGTTTTTATTGAAGTATATTGACATAAAATACTTCATTAGTTTCAGGTGTATGGCATAGTGCTCTGACAGCTCTGTGTGTTCTGTGCTTACCACAAGTGTAGCTACCATCTGTCACCTCACAAGGCTATTCATAATACCAGTTACATTACCACTGACTGTATTCTCTATGCTGTCCCTTTAACCCCATGACTTATTTATTGTACAGCTGGAAACCTGTACCTGTCACTCTCCTTCACCCATTTCACCTCCCCACCTCTCCTAGTAGCCATCAGTTTGTTGTCTATATTTATAGGGCCGTTTGCTGCTCAAACACACATGCTGCTTTTTGTATGCTTGTGTGTTTTCTTTTTTAAATTCCACATATCAGTGAAATTATATAGTATTTGTCTTCCTCTGTTTGAATTATTTCACTTAGCATAATACCCGCTAGGTCCATTCATGTTACTGCAAATGGCAAGATCTCATTCTTTTTTATGGCTGAGTAATATTCCTTTACACCACAGCTTTATCTATTCATCTACCCATGGACACTTGAGTTGCTTCCATATTTTGGCTATTGTAAATAATGCCCTAGTAAACATAGGGATGCATATGTCCTTTGGAATTAGTGTTTTTGTTTTCTTTGGGTGAGTACCTAGTCATGAAATTACTGGATCGTATGGTATTTATATTTTTAAATTTTTCAGGAACCTTCATACTGTTTTCCACAGTGGCCACACCAATTTAATTCCTACCAACAGTGTACAAGGGTTCCTTTTTTTCTACATCCACACCAATACTTGTTATTTCTTGTCTTTTTGATTTTAGTCATTCTGACTAACTTGAGATATTTCTTGGTGGTTTTGATTTGCCTGCCTGCCTTCCTTCCTTCCTTTCCTTCTTTCTTGCTTTTTAAGGTTTTATTTATTTATTAGAGAGAGAGACATGAGAGAGGGAACAAAAGCAGAGGAAGTGGAAGAGGGAGAAGCAGGCTCCCCGCTGAGCAGGGAGCCGGAGGTGGGGCTTGGTCCCAGGACTTTTGATCAAGACCGGAGCTGAAGGCAGACACTTACTTAATGAGTGAGCCACCAAGGCACACTGATTTGCATTTCCCCTGATGATTAGTGATATTGAGCATCTTTTCATATGTCTGCTAGCCATCTGTATGTCTTCTTTGGAGAAATGTCTATTCAGGCCCTCTCCCTTTTTAATTGGATTATTTGGGGTTTTTTGCTCTTGAGTTGTGTAAGTTCTTTATTTTGGATATTCACACTTAATTGGCTATATCATTTATAAATATCTTATCCCTTTTAGTTGATAATTTTTGTTGCTATGTGAAAGCTTTTTATTTTGGTATAGTCCTTATAGTTTATTTTGTTTTGTTTTGTTGACGATTTTATTTGTCAGAGAGAGAGAGCACAAGCAGGGAGAGCGCAGGCAGAGGGAGAAACAGACTCCCAACTGAGCAAGAAGCTTCATGCAGGTCTTAATCCTAGGACCCTGGAATCCTGACCTGAGCTGAAGGCAGACGTTTAACCGACAGAGCCACCCAGGCGTCCTATCCCTTGCCTGAGGAGATGTCTTAAAAAATATCCTCAAGACTGATGTCTAAGAGATTACTGCCTCTGTTTCCTTCTATGAGTTTCATGTTTCAGGTCTCACATTTAGGTCTTTAATCCATTATTGCATTTATTTTTTGTGTGTGGTGTGAGACAGTGGTTCAGTTTCATTCCCTTGCATGTAGCTGTCCAGTTTTCCCAACACCATTTGTTGAAGAAGAGACTGGCTTTTCCCCATTGTATATTCTTGCCTCCTTCATAGAGTAATTAACTGTGTAAGAGTGGGTTTATTTCTGGGCTTTCTATTCTATTCCATTGGTCTATGTGTCTGTTTTTATGCTACTGTGATACTCTTTGATTACTACAGCTTTGTAGTATATCTTGAAATCTGGGACTGGTACATCCAGCTTTATTAAGATTGCTGTGGCTGTTCCGGGTTTTTTGTGGTTTCATACAGATTTTTATATTATTTGTTTTTTTTTTTTTTAAGATTTTTTATTTATTTATTTCACAGAGGGAGAGAGATCACAAGTAGGCAGAGAGGCAGGCAGAGAGAGAGGGGGAAGCAGGCTCCCCGCTGAGCAGGGAGCCCAATGCAGGCCTCGATCCCAGGACCCTGAGATCATGACCTGAGCCGAAAGCAGAGGCTTTAACCCACTGAGCCACCCAGGCGCCCTATATTATTTGTTTTAAGTCTGTGAAAAATGCTGTTAGTATTTTGGTAGGGATTGCCTTGTGTCTGTTGGTTGTTTTGGGTAGTATGGATATTTTATTTTATTTTATTTTATTTTTTTTAAAGATTTTATTTATTCATTTGACACAGAGAGAGAGACCACAAGTAGGCAGAGAGGCAGGCAGAGAGAGAGACAAGGAGAGGAGGAAGCAGGCTCCCTGCCGAGCAGAGAGCCCGATGCGGGCCTCGATCCCAGGACGCCGAGATCATGACCTGAGCCGAAAGCAGAGGCCCTAACCCACTGAGCCACCCAGGCGCCCAGTATGGATATTTTATGAGTATTCTTCCAATCCATGAGCATGTAGTATCTGTCCATTTGTTTGTGTTGTCTTCGGTTTGTTTCAACAGTGTTTCAGAGTTTTCAGAGTACGTGTCTTTCGCCTCCTCAGTTGAGTTTATTCCTTGGTATTTTATTCTTCTGGTGAAATTGTAAATGGAATTGTTGGGTTTTTTTTTAAAGATTTTTATTTTTATTTATTATTATTATTATTTTTAAAAAGATATTATTTATTTGTCAGAGAGAGAGAGAGAGAGAGATCACAAGTAGGCAGAGAGGCAGGCAGAGAGAGAGGAGGAAGCAGGATCCTTGCAGAGCAGAGAGCCCAATTCGGGGCTCCATCCCAGGACCCTGGGATCATGACCTGAGCCACCCAGGCAGCCGAAGGCAGAGGCTTAACCCACTGAGCCACCGAGGCACCCCTGTCTTTTTTTTTTTTTTTAATTTTTCTTTCTGCTACTTTATTATTAGTGTATAGAAATGCAGTCAATTTCTGTACATTAATTTTGTATTGTGCAACTTTATTGAATTCATTTATTACTTCCAATTACATTTATTATTAAATTCAGTAGTAAAATTATTGTTCAGATTCAAAGTAAGATTCATATTTCTGTGAATGTTTCTAAATGCTTACTCATTGTCTGTACTGATTGAATAACAGATAGCTCTCAGATCAGTGTTGGTCTGCTAGTCACACGTTGAGAAACACTGTGCCGTGATAGTACTGTAGAGAAAATGTGTAATGGTGACATTTATAATTTCCAGTTTGTAGCCCACTTACTTCACACCACCTCATCTTTTTTAGTCCTTGATCCTACCCTTTCTGTTGTCCCCCTTGAAAATTTAGGTGTTTCAACTCCACCTTGGTTTCTTTTATAATAGCTGCCAAATCTGTTTTCCTTATCCCTACTGCTAATGTTTATGTTAGTGATACTTGGAGCATTATGAACACCTCCCATCTCTCCTAGGTCCAGTTTTTTCCTCTTCTGATTTATTCATCTATGCTACCACCTGAGCTTGCTCATTTGCTGAGAAATTCCCAACGGCTGTACGTCTCCTTTATGACAGATTTCAGATTCCTCACGTAGACATGTGAAGCCCTCCACTTACAGTCCAAATTGGCCTTTCCAGATTTATTTTCTTTTTCTTTTTTTTAAGATTTTTATTCCATGTCTTTGCTTAGAACACTTACGCCTCCTCATCCTTCTGGTCTTGCTGACTTCTACTCATCCTGTGGACTCCCAGTTAGGCCCCTTTTATGCTCATGTAGCCCCCTGTACTTCCCTATTGAAATACTCATCACACCCATGATATACTTGTTTAATTTTTTGTCTACCTAGCCTGACTTAAAAGTTCCATAAGGTATGTCTGTCGTATATACTGTTGTATCCCCAGTTCTGGAACTTTGGCGCATAATAGGAAGTTAGTAGGTATTTGTAGAGTGAGCAGAATAAATGAAACTTTCATTAACTTGAGAAAGTAGTTTTTAGCAATTGGCTGAACAAAGATTGATAGTTTGTTTCTTTTCTTTTTTTTTTTTAAGATTTTATTTATTTATTTGACACAGAGAGAGATCACAAGTAGGCAGAGAGGCAGGCAGAGAGAGGAGGAAGCAGGCTCCCCGCTGAGCAGGGAGCCCGAT
>LNAC01000796.1:121757-202997 GCA_002007465.1 Ailurus styani | reverse complement strand
GAGCCCCCCAGGCGCCCTCTTTTTTTTTTTTTTTTTTTTTTAAGATTTCTTTATTTATTTTGGGGGGCAAGGAGAGAGGGAGAGAGAATCTTAAGCATACTCCCTGCAGAGCATGTGGAGCCTGTCGTGGGGCTCGATCCCACAACCCTGAGATCATGACCTGAGCTAAAACCAGGAGTTGGAACTTAACCAACTGTGCCACCCAGGTGCCCCAAGCTTAATAATTATAAACAAAGCAAACTTTTTTGCTATAGTTAATAAAATCTCACTTGGTTTATAATGATTTTTTTTGGCTTATAATGATTTTATTAAGCCATGGTGAATAGTAATTTTCAGGTCACTTTACACGTTGTTTCACCTGACTGTTTTACTAGATCAACTAAATCTCCTTGGTTGTCTTCTAGTGCCTTCCACAGAAAATATGGAAAGGAAGTTTGTATATGATCTAATGTAAAAGGAGTCAGTATGGCATTATTCTGCTGGGATTAATTAGATGTCCTTTGAAACTATTACATTTTAAACATGACTAACAGTAATCTTTTTTAAAGATTTTATTTATTTATTTGACACAGAGAGAGAGATCAGATCACAAGTAGACAGAGAGCAGTGGGGGGGAGCAGGCTCCCTGCTGAGCAGAGAGTTCGATGTGGGGCTCGATCCCAGGACCCTGAGATCATGACCTGAGCCGAAGGCAGAGGCTTTAACCCACTGGGCCACCCAGGCACCCCGACTAACAGTAATCTTAACTGTACTGCAAGTAAATTAGACTTGTGCCAAATGCTAAAATCTGTATCTCTATGCTTTCTCTAAACCTTTCTTTCTTCTCTCCACCAATAACTTAAAAATAAAAACAAAGTCTAAATACGTGACCCCTTTATTATGGCATAAAAATGAATACACTTCTAGCACTTTTTAACCCCCGTCTAATAAAGGAGCTGCTGGGCTCAGTTTATGACTGTAAGGCGAACAGAAGGCACTTGAAGAAGATGATTCTCCTCTGACACATGATGCTGTCTTTGTTCCATACCAAGCTAAATAACTTGTCATCAGCATTTCTGAAATTTTTTAACTGCTTGAAGACTGTAATTTCTAGGAACAGGAGCAGTAATTGCTACCACGTGGGCACTACTGAAACTTATCTGTCATTCCCAAAATTCAGCAACATTAGTTTTAATGCAATAGCAATTTCATTTAGTCTGCCCCATCCTCTCACTTCACTGGCCAACAAAGCACTGCTCAGTGCACCATTTAAAGGATATAAAAGGGAAACTTCAGAGTCCTGCAAGAAAAAGAGAACCACAGAACTTGAAGGACTCAACTCTCCCTACCACCAGAACAAAAATAAACAAAAGTAAACACTGTAGTTTACCTGGGCTTTGTTAGAATGACAGAAAAGAGTACGATTAAACTAGAACTCTTATAAACCCTCTTCTACCACAAGTATCCCAAAATGTATAAGTAGAAATAAAGTCCATAGGGAATATATTGCAGAAAATCAGAAAACAACTGTTTATACAAATCATCTCTCTCCTTCTCCCAGGAAACAATTAGGAAACAAGAAAACCAAGTCTGCTTTCCAAACAAAATTGAATATACTAAAACAAGCATTAGAAGATAGAAAAACACTTTGGATCTAAAATTTTGAAACCAAAAACAAATGAGAAAAAGGAGGAATGGAGAAAAAAAAGTGGTAGAACTCAAAGTGGAAGAAAAAGAATTTCTCAAATGAATTATGAGATAACTAAGGCAGAGTAGATGCAAATGAAAAATTAATTTAATGCCTCTTATGAATTTAGTGTCTACTGTTAGCGAGTTCCTAGCTATGCATCTTGCATCTCCTATAGTTTTGTTTTATAAAGTTGATCACTGTATTACACATACCAAATAATACAGTGATCAACTTGTATAAAACAAAACTGTAGGAGATGCAAGATGCATAGCTAGGAACTCGCTAACAGTAGGACACTTTAATAACAAATGGTATGAACAATAAGATAAAAATTCTAAACAACATAATCAACAGGCTATGTCTTATGGAGATCTGTATACTTAAAATTTATAATGTGATATTAGAGAATACCTGGTACACCCACAAAAGTGGATTGTATCTTAGATCACAGAGAAAACATCAGTTACATACATAGAGTAGAAAATACTATAAACAACACTCTATGGTCACAACATAATAAATTAGGGTTTACTGAAAAAACAAAAATCAGGCCATTCTAGGGGCTCCTGAGTGGCTTGGTCAGTTGAGCATACAACTCTTGGTTTCTACTCAGGTCATGAGCTCAGGGTCGTGAGGTCAGGCTCTGTGTTGGGCTTTGCACTCAGCTGGGAGTCTGCTTGAGATTCTCTCTTTCCCTCTCTCTCTGTCCTTCCCCTGGCTGGCTTGTGCACAACTGTTCTCTCTTTTTCTCAAATAAATAAATCTTAAAAAAAAACAAAACAGCGTTCTACCTGGAAATTTTAAAATTTATTAAATACAGGCATGCCTTGGAGATCTTGTGGGGTAGTTCCAGTCCACCGCAGTAAAGCAAATATTACAATCAAGCGAGTCAGATGAATTTTTTTGGTTTCTCAGTACCAATAAAAGTTATGTTTATTTTTTATTTTTACTTTTTAAAAATATTTTATTTATTTGAGAGAGAGGGAGCATAAGCAGTGGGGAGGGGCAGAGGGAGAAGCAGAGTCCTGGCTGAGCAGGGAGCCCGACATGGGGCTCGATCCCAGAACTCTGGGATCATGACCTGAGCCAGAGGCAGACGCTTAACCGACTGAGCCAACCAGGCGCACAGGTACAAGCTTTCTCTAGGGTGATTTGGTAATGTCTGACACAAGCTACATAGGTGCTTACCTTTTCATCCAAGCAGTCTCGCTTCTGGCAGTCTCTACTAAGAATACACCCCCAATAATACGAAAATAACAGCAGTGCAGGGTTATTCACTGCAGCACTGTTTGTAATTGCAAAATATTGAAATGCCCTAAATATACCCACATAAGAGAGTGTTGAGCAAACTGTAGGACATCCACACAGTTGAGTGCCATGTAGCTCTACTAAAGTATGAGGAAGGAAGAACCAATAGGGTGATTCCTAGGAGATACTGTTACATGGAAAAAGCAAAGCCCCCCAAAAAGCATATGCTACCTTTCATGTGGAAAGTAGGTATGCAAGTTATCAGTTTCTTGGCTCTCCTCTAAAAATTGACCTTTTTTGCCTGAGCTGTAAAAATGCGCCTTGGCCCTTTAAATATTTATCCTTTGTCACCTGGCACGGTGTAAACGCTTTGTCAGTAAAGATGGAAAAGAGACTTTGCAGGAGAGAAGTCTGATGGGCAGTGCGACTTCCCTGGGGGTCAGTAGCACCCATTGCCTGGTACCCTCGATTTCCACAGTTGCACTGGTGGACGACCATGGCCACTTTCTCTGCCATTCAGTGAGTCGCAGCCATGGCCTTCCAGCAAAGTGCAGCTTTCAGTCCTGAGGGGCGGGGGGAGGAGAGGAAGACTTCCTGGGTACGGTTTCTCCACCCAAATGGTAGGATACTCCTTAGATCTGCCGTTGCTGTATTGTAGAGTTCTCCTTATGAGCTACTCTCTCATTACTCTAATCCTCTGTTAAAGTTAATCTTTGGATTAAACATTCTCTGTTCTAATTACTGTTTAGGTCTCATACTGATAGAAAAATTTAGGAAAATACACAGATATTTGCTTATTTGAACAAAAGAAATGGAAGGCATAAACCAGAACTATAGAGATTGGTTGCCTGTAAGGGGTGGGTGGGAATGGGGTAGAAAGTAAGGAGGGAGTGGGAACAAGTTAATAGGGATGAAGAAGGAATGACACTTCTTTGAGTGTGTTTATATATGTATTTATAACTCCGATTCTTAGAACCATAGTGATATTTCACCTATCTTTTATACATCCCAAAAGCAATCAAAACCAACCAGGATGTGGGTGGGAGAACCCAAAACAGTATAAAAACTAACACATGAGGGGCGCCTAGGTGGCTCAGTTGGTTAAACATCTGCCTTCGGCTCAGGTCATGATCGCAGAGTCCCGGGATCAAGTCCCACATCAGGCTCACCTCGCTCGTGTTCTCTCTCTGTCTCTCTTTCAAGTAAATAAATAAAATCCAAAATAAGTAAATAAATAGATAAATAAAGTTGAAAACACTAACACATGAGCCTAAATGTGTAACAACATAATAACACTGGAGAGAATGGGGAAGAAAGAACTAACCTAAATCCTACAAAAGCCTATCTTGTTTTAGTGTTACAAGGCTGAAAACAAAAAGTACTGTTAGTACTTTAGTGTTTCTCACAGGGGTATAGATTAGCAATTCTGAAATTGCAATTCTAGACTCGAACAAATATTAGATAATGGGAGCAGGGTTTCGCACTTGTGGAGAAAAAAGTTACAAGGAAATATTAGAAGCTAAATGAGTGCTTTTAGTTTGGGATTAGAAGCACCAGTATAAATTCATGGTTTTAAGTAAATAATAGAAAAATACAGAAGTGCAGATACTCGTACATGCGTGGAGTAATGCACAGATGTGTGTTTTCTACCTTTCTCCCCTGAGAGGTCTGGAAGAAGTGCTGACTGCTCCAACAGTGACCACACCTAGTACTCAGCTGATGGCCTCTAAACACCTGGCTTGTTGGGGCTCCTAGTTGATTTCAGGACTGAGACAAGGAAGTGCAAGGTGAACCTCAAGCATCTTACAGGGCTAGAAAGTAAGGAAGTGCTCAAAAAAAGGATGAGCATTTGTTGAAAGGCTCCAACTTGAAGGAGCTCCTAATAGCCACAGGTAGAACAGTTTGATCAATAGAATAATTATCTTACTAGATTTTAACCTACAGAATGAAATAAATATGAGTTCATATTAATATAACTGATCAAACATGGGAGGAGAGAGATAGGTTTTTTGTTTTTTGTTTTTTGTTTTTAATTTTATTTTTATTCTTTGCCCAAGGGGTACAGGTCTGTGAATCATCAGGCTTACATCTTTCACAGCATTCACCAAAGCACAAACCCTCCCCAATGTCCATAACCCATCCACCCTATCCCTACCCTCCCACCCCCCAGTAACCCTCAGTTTGTTTTGTGAGATTAGGAGTCTCTTATGGTTTGTCTCCTTCCCCATCCCATCTTGTTTCATTATTTTTCCCTCCCTACCCCCCACGACCCCCAACCCTGCCCCTCAAGTTCCTCATATCAGAGAGATCATATGATAATTGTCTTTCTCTGATTGACTTATTTCGCTCAGCATAATACCCTCCAGTTCCATCCATGTCGTTGCAAACGGCAAGATTTCGTTTCTTTTGATAGCTGCATAGTATTCCATTGTATATATATACCACATCTTCTTTATCCATTCATCTGTTGATGGACATCTAGGTTCTTTCCATAGTTTGGCTATTGTGGACATTGCTGCTATAAACATTCGGGTGCACGTGCCCCTGAGGAACACTACCTTTGTGTCTTTAGGATAAATACCCAGTAGTGCGATTGCTGGGTCGTAGGGTAGCTCCATTTTCAACTTTTTGAGGAATCTCCATACTGTTTTCCAGAGTGGCTGCACCAGCTTGCATTCCCACCAACAGTGTAGGAGGGTTCCCCTTTCTCCGCAACCTCGCCAACATCTGTCATTTCCTGACTTGTTGATTTTAGCCATTCTGACTGGTGTAAGGTGGTATCTCGCTGTGGTTTTAATTTGTATTTCTCTGATGCCGAGTGATGTTGAGCACTTTCTCATGTGTCTGTTGGCCATTTGGATGTCTTCTTTGGAGAAATGTCTGTTCATGTCTTCTGCCCATTTCTTGACTGGGTTATTTGTTTTATGGGTGTTGAGTTTGAGAAGCTCTTTATAGATTTTGGATACTAGCCCTTTATCTGATATGTCATTTGCAAATATCTTCTCCCATTCTGTCAGTTGTCTTTTGGTTTTGTTGACTGTTTCCTTTGCTGTGCAAAAGCTTTTAATCTTGATGAAGTCCCAATAGTTCATTTTTGCCCTTGCTTCCCTTGCCTTTGGTGAGGTTCCTAGGAAGAAGTTGCTGCGGTTGAGGTCGAAGAGGTTGCTGCCTGTGTTCTCCTCGAGGATTTTGATGGATTCCTTTCTCACATTGAGGTCTTTTATCCATTTTGAGTCTATTTTTGTGTGTGGTGTCAGGAAATGATCCAGTTTCATTTTTCTGCATGTGGCTGACCAGTTTTCCCAACACCATTTGTTGAAGAGACTGTCTTTTTCCCACTGGACATTCTTTCCTGCTTTGTCGAAGATTAGTTGACCATAGAGTTGAGGGTCCATTTTTGGGTTCTCTATTCTGTTCCACTGGTCTATGTGTCTGTTTTTGTGCCAGTACCATACTGTCTTGATGATGACAGCTTTGTAATAGAGCTTGAAATCTGGAATTGTGATGCCGCCAACTTTGCTTTTTTTTTTCAACATTCCTTTGGCTATTCGGGGTCTTTTCTGGTTCCATATAAATTTTAGGATTATTTGTTCCATTTCTTTGAAATAAATTGCTGGTATTTTGATGGGGATTGCATTAAATGTGTAGATTGCTCTAGGTAGCATAGACATTTTCACAATATTTATTCTACCCATCCATGAGCATGGAATGTTTTTCCACTTCTTTGTGTCTTCCTCAATTTCTTTCATGAGTACTTTATAGTTTTCTGAATACAGATTCTTTGCCTCTTTGGTTAGGTTTATTCCTAGGTATCTTATGGTTTTGGGTGCAATTGTAAATGGGATTGACTCTTTAATTTCTCTTTCTTCTGTTTTGTTGTTGGTATATAGAAATGCAACTGATTTCTGTGCATTGATTTTATATCCTGACACTTGACTGAATTCCTGTATGAGTGCTAGCAGTTTTGGAGTGGAGTCCTTTGGGTTTTCCACATAAAGTATCATATCATCTGCAAAGAGTGAGAGTTTGACCTCTTCCTTGCCGATTTGGATGCCTTTTATTTCTTTTTGTTGTCTGATTGCTGAGGCTAGGACTTCTAGTACTATGTTGAATAGCAGTGGTGATAGTGGACAGCCTTGCCGTGTTCCTGACTTTAGGGGAAAAGCTCTCAGTTTTTCTCCATTGAGAATGATATTCGCTGTGGGTTTTTCGTAGATGGCTTTGATGATATTGAGGTATGTACCCTCTATGCCTACACTATGAAGAGTTTTGATTAAGAAAGGGTGCTGTACTTTGTCAAATGCTTTTTCAGCATCTATTGAGAGGATCATATGGTTCTTGTTCTTTCTTTTATTAATGTCTTGTATCACATTGATTGATTTGCGAATGTTAAACCAACCTTGCATCCCAGGAATAAATCCCACTTGGTCGTGGTGAATAATCCTTTTTATGTGCTGCTGGATCCTATTGGCTAGTATTTTGTTGAGGATTTTTGCATCCGTATTCATCAAAGATATTGGTCTGTAATTCTCCTTCTTGATGGGGTCTTTGCCTGGTTTGGGGATCAAGGTAATGCTGGCCTCATAAAAGGAGTTTGGAAGTTTTCCTTCCAATTCTATTTTTTGGAACAGTTTCAGGAGAATAGGTATTAATTCTTCTTTAAATGTTTGGTAGAATTCCCCTGGGAAGCCGTCTGGCCCTGGGCTCTTGTTCGTTGGGAGATTTTTGATGACTGCTTCAATCTCCTTACTGGTGATGGGTCTATTCAGGTCTTCAGTTTCTTCCTGGTTCAGTTTTGGTAGTTTATATTTCTCTAAGAATGCATCCATTTCTTCCAGATTGTCAAATTTGCTGGTGTAGAGTTGCTCATAATATGTTCTTAGAATTGTTTGTATTTCTTTGGTGTTGGTTGTGATCTCTCCTCTTTCATTCATGATTTTATTAATTTGAGTCCTTTCTCTTTTCTTTTGGATAAGTCTGGCCAGGGGTTTATCAATCTTATTAATTCTTTCAAAGAACCAGCTCCTAGTTTCATTGATTTGTTCCACTGTTCTTTTGGTTTCTATTTCATTGATTTCTGCTCTGATCTTTATGATTTCTCTTCTCCTGCTGGGTGTAGCCTTTCTTTGCTGTTCTTTCTCTAGCTTTTGTAGGTGTAGAGTTAGGTTGTGTACTTGAGACCTTTCTTGTTTCTTGAGAAAGGCTTGTATTGCTATATACTTTCCTCTTAGGACTGCTTTTGCTGTATCCCAAAGATTTTGAACAGTTGTGTTTTCATTTTCATTTGTTTCCATGAATTTTTTTAATTCTTCTTTAATTTCCTGGTTGACCCATTCATTCTTGAGTAGGGTGTTCTTCAGCCTCCATGTATTTGAGGTCTTTCCAACTTTCCTTTTGTGGTTGAGTTCTAGTTTCAGAGCATTATGGTCTGAAAATATGCAGGGAATGATCCCAATCTTTTGGTACCTGTTGAGACCTGATTTGTGACCCAGAATATGGTCTATTCTGGAGAATGTTCCATGTGCACTGGAGAAGAATGTGTATTCTGTTGTTTTGGGATGGAATGTTCTGAATATATCTGTGATGTCCAACTGGTCCAGGGTGTCATTTAAAGCCTTTATTTCCTTGTTGATCTTTTGCTTTGATGATCTGTCCATTTCAGTAAGGGGGGTGTTCAAGTCCCCTACTAATATTGTATTCTTGTCAATGTGTTTCTTTGATTTTGTTATTAATTGGTTTATATAATTGGCTGCTCCCATGTTAGGGGCATAGATATTTATGATTGTTAGATCTTCTTGTTGGACAGATCCTTTTAGTATGATATAGTGTCCTTCTTCATCTCTTATGATATTCTTTGCCTTAAAGTCTAGTTTATCTGATATAAGGATTGCCACTCCAGCTTTCTTTTGCTGTCCATTGGCATGGTAAATTGTTTTCCATCCCCTCACTTTAAATCTGGAGGTGTCTTTGCGTGTAAGATGAGTTTCTTGTAGACAGCATATCGATGGGTCTTGTTTTTTTATCCATTCTGATACCCTGTGTCTTTTAGTTGGGGCATTTAGTCCATTTACATTCAGAGTAACTATTGAGAGATATACATTTAGAGCCATTGTATTGCCTGTAAGGTGACTGTTACTGTATATTGTGTTTCTTCCTTTCTGGTCTATGTTTCTTTAAGGTCTCTTTGCTTAGAGGACCCCTTTCAATATTTCCTGTAGGGCTGGCTTGGTGTTTGCAAATTCCTTGAGTTTTTGTTTGTCCTGGAAGATTTTTATCTCTCCTTCTATTTTCAGTGACAGCCTAGCTGGATATAGTATTCTTGGCTGCATATTTTTCCCGTTTAGTGCTCTGAATATATCATGCCAGCTCTTTCTGGCCTGCCAGGTCTCTGTGGATAGGTCTGAGATAGGTTTTTCTCATAATACCAGTGAATAAATGTAGGAGGGAAATAGAGAATTGCCGTTAGGGATATTCCACAGTAATAAGTGTTACAGACAAAAATCTACCTTTTTTAAATTCTTTTTTCTTTTTTCTTTTTTTTTTTTTTAAGATTTTATTTATCTATTTGACACAGAGAGAGAGATCACAAGTAGGCAGAGAGGCAGGCAGAGAGAGGGAAGAGGGCTCCCCGCCAAGCAGAGAGCCCGATGTGGGGCTCAATCCCAGGACCCTGAGATCATGACCTGAGGCAGAGGTAGAGGCTTAACCCACTGAGCCACTCAGGCACCCCAATTATTTTTTTTCCTTAAGATTTTATTTATTCGGGGGCATCTGGGTGGCTCAGTCGTTAAGCGTCTGCCTTCAGCTCAGCTCATGATCCCAGCGTCCTGGGATCGAGCCCCACCTTGGGCTTCCTGCTCTGCAGGAAAGCCTGCTTTTCCCTCTTCCACTTCCCCTGCTGCTGTTCCCTCTCTCTCTGTGTGTCTCTCTGTTAAATAAATAAATAAAATCTTAAAAATAAAAAGATTTATTTGACAGAGAGAGATAGGGAGCACAAGCAGGGAGAGGGGCAGAAGGAGAGGGAGAAGCAGGCTCCCCACCAAGCAAGGACTCACTGTGGGGCTCAATCCCAGGACCCTGGGATCATGACCTGAGCCAAAGGCAGACACTTAACTGACCGAGCCACTCAGGCAGCCCCAAAATCTACCTTTGAATTCTAAAATCCCCCGGTGAAAGTTTAAGGAGAAACGAGATTTGCATGGTTTCAAAGTATCTTCCCCAAAATACTTAACGAGTACAGAGGAGAAGAAAGTATCTTTCTAGTGTAGGAATCTGCCAGACAGGAGCTTAATCAAAGTAAACATCACCAGTAACAGGACATGTTAATATCAACTTCATGATCCTCTTGGTATGACACTGTGAGGACATCTTTTTTGTGGTATTCTTGCCAAAAATGCGCAGCATTACCCCAGTCGTGAGGAACCAGTAGTCAGTGAAAACTCAAGGACATTCTGCAAAATAATGAAGTAAAGCTCTTAAGAAGTGTCAAGCTGATGGAAGATAAGGAAAACTGCAAAATTGCAGACAAATGGAGGGAATGTAATGTAGTGTCCTGCAGAGGACCCTGGGGTAGGAAAAAAGGCATTGTATTAAAAAAAATTTGTGAAATTCAAAAAAGTCTTAGAGTTACTGATTCCGTGTTAATGTTAATTTTCTGATCTTGATAATTATGATCCTGATGGTGTTAACATAGGGAAAAACTGGGGTGAGAGATTTAAGGGGACTCTGTACTATTTTTACAGCTTCTTTTAGCTTTAAGTCTAAACTTAGCTCAAAATTCATTCTAGGGGCACCTGGGTGGCTCAGTCATTTAAGTGTTGGACTTGATGTTGGCTCAGATCATGATCTCAGAGTCATGAGATCACTGGGCATGGAGCCTGTTTGGAATTCTCTCATCCGCTCCCTCTGTTCCTACCACGCTCGCTCTCTCTTAAAAAAAAAAATTTAGTTCAAATAAAAGTTAAGTACTAAAGATACCTTGGAAGGCCTAGTACAGTATTGAAATTTGATTTTTCTTATTCCTCTAACAGGGTTAGAAAAAGGCTTCTGGAACAGCGGGAAGAAACCATAACAATAGACCGGGTTTGCAGACAAGAAACATTTGCTTATGAGATGGTAAGAGTCTCATTCTTTTTTTCTTTTCCCCCCACAAAACAGTGAACACTGTCATTGGGTGTTAGTGATGACTATATGATGTCTTCATATTGGATATGCTTAGTTGAAAACAAACTTAGAGAAACCTCATTGGGACTGGGAACTGGTAGGAGAAAAAGACCTACAGAATTCAAACGATGGGGCACCTGGGTTACTAAGTTAGTTAAGCTTCGGTCATGATCCCAGGGGCCTGGGATCAATCCCTGCATCAGGCTCCTTGCTCACTGGAGAGCCTGCTTCTCCCTCTCCTCCTCCCTCGAGTGCTCTTTCTCACTGTCTCTGCCTCTTGTCTCAAATAAATAAATAAAAATCTTTGGGGGAAAACCGAATTCAAGTGATGGCACATTTAACTCTTTCAGATCTCTACCTTTATTCTTGCATTTACTTATTTATTTATTTATTTCACAGACAGTGAGGGAGCATAAGCAGGAGGAGGGGCAGAGGGAGAGGGAGAAGCAGGCTCCCCACTGAGCAGGATCCTGGGATCATGATGTGAGCTGGGGCCAGATGCTTAACTGACTGAGCCACCCAGGCGCTCCTTTATTTCTGCTTTTAGTTTGCTTTTGCTCTCCATATTAGGCTCAATTCGTGCCTTTTCATCCCCCTATTGCTGGTACTTTTGTTCTCCTCCTGATTTTGGTTTAACCACATTCTTAATCCACCATCTTTTATGTAAACCGTCAGAAAAACTTAAGATGATAAATAATGAGGGTTCATTCAGTACATATTCTTGAGGACCTACTGTGTGTCAATGCTGTGTTGGGCATTTGATAGTACACAAAGGATCTGTTTTTTCTCCCACTTTTTTTTTTTATTGTAAAATTTACATTACATAAAATTTACTATTTTAACCATTTTTAAACGTTCGATTTAGTTGGCGTTAAGTACATTCACTGTGTCGTGTACCCATCAGTATTTCCAGAACTTTTTCATCATCTCAAACAGAAATTCTATACTGAGTAAATAACTCCCCATTTTCCTTTCCCTCAGTCCTTGGTAACCTTTATTCTACTTTCTGTGTCTGAATTTGCCTGCTCTAGGTACCTCATGTAAGTGGAGTCATGCAATATTTGTCCTTTTGTGTTCAGCTTATTTTACTTAGTGTAATGTTTTAAAGGTTTACTATTTTAAAGGTGTGTGGTATGTATTGGGACTTCATTTCTTTTTTTTTTTTTTTTGCTGAATAATTTCCTTTTATGGATATACCACATTTTGTTTACCTGTTCATCTTCTGATGGACATTTGGCCTATTTCCATTTTTTTGGCTATTGTAAATAATGCTGCTGTGAACATCGGTGTACAGGTATCTGTCTGAGTTTGTTTTCAGTTCTTGTCAGTATATACCTGGGCTCAAGTCATATGGTAATTCTAGGTTTAACATCTTGAGGAACCACCAACCTTTTCCACAGCAGCTCCATTTGATGGTCCCACCAGCAATGCACAAAGGCTCCAGTTTCTCTGCATTCTTTCCAACATTTGTTATGTTTTTTTGAGAACAGCCATCCTATTGGGCATAAAGTAGTATCTCATTATGATTTCAATTTGCATTTTCCAAATGGTAAGTGATGTTGAGCATCTTTTCATGTGCCTTTTGGCCATTTGAATATCATTTTTGGAGAAATGTTTATTCAAGTCCTTTACTTGTGTTTTAATTGGGTTGTCTCTTTGTTGGGTTGTAAAAGTTCTTTGTATATTCTAGATACTAGACCCTTACCATATGTGTAATTTTAAAATGTTTTCTCCCATCTACAGGTCGTCTTTTCACTCCCTTGATAGTTTCCTCTGATGTAAACAAGTTTTAAAATTTGATTAAGTTCACTTATATCTGTTTTTGTTGTTGTTGTTATCTGTGATTTTGGTGTCATACTTAAGAAACTATTGGCAAATCCAATGTATTGGAGCTTTCCCCCTATGTTTTCTTCTAAGAATTTATAGTTTTAGCTCTTAGTTCAAGGCTTTGATCCATTTTGAGTTAATTTTTTATATATGATATAAGGAAAAGGTTTAACTTCATTCGTTTGTGGATATCCAGTTTTCCCAGCACCATTTGTTGAAGAATGGTCTATTGAATGGTCGTGACACCATTATTATTTCTGAGTTATCTATTCTGTTCCATTACTCTATATGTCTGTCTTAATCCTAATCCTGTATTGATTATTATAGCCTTGCGGTCATTTTTGAAATTGGGAAATGTGAGTCTTCCAACTTTAATCTTTTTTCAGGATTGTTTTGGTTGGCTGTTTATGGCCCCTCGAAATTCCCTAGGACTTTTGGGAGGATTGTTTTATTTCGGGTAAAAAAGAAAAAAGGAACCCCATAGAGATTTTGATAGTGATTGAATTGACTCTGTATATGATTTGGGGTAGTGTTCTCATCTGAGCATCTTCTAATCCATGGACAAGCTATGTCTTTCAGTTTTTATTTAAGTTGTCATTAATTTTGCTCAGTAATGTTTTGTAGCTTTTACGTGTACACGTCTTTGATTTTTTTTCTTTTTTTAAGATTTGTTTTTATTTTTTTAAAGTAATTTCTACACCCAGCATGGGGCTTGAACTCACAACCTTGAGATCAGGAGTTGCATGCTGTACCAACTGAGCCAGGCAGGCACCCAAAGTCTTCATTTCTATGAAATTTATTCCTACGTATTTTATTCCTTTTAATGCTATTATTTTCTTAATATCCTTTACAAGTTGTACAGTGCTAGTATATAGAAATACAACTGGTTTTTGTGTGTTGATTTTGTAGCCTGCAACTTTGGTAAATTTATTTGCTCTAACAGGTTTTTTGTGTGGATTCTTTAGGATTTTATACATTGAAGATCATGTCCTTCATCTGCAAACAGAACTGACTTTATCTCTTTCTAAATTGGTTGCTCATTCACTCTTTTTCCTTCCTTTCTTATTTTAAATCTAATTGTTCTAGCTAGAATTTCTAGTACTATGTTGACTAGAAGTGACAGAAGTGCACATCCTTTTTTTTATTATTATTATTTGCCCCAGGGGAAAAGTGCACATCCTATAGTCTTTCACCACGGAGTATGATTTTAGCTGTGGATTTTTTGTATATGTCCTTGATCATGTTGAGGAAGTGCCCTTCTGTTCCTAGTTTATTCAGGGCTTTTATTGTGAAAGGGGATTGGATTTCCTCATACTTTCTGCATTCCAGTGAAACAATGATGTGGGTTTTTTCCATCCTTCTGTTAGTGTGGTATATTACATTGATTGATTTGCATGTGTTGAACTACTCTTGCATCCTGAGGATAAATCCCACTTGGTTGTGGTATATAATCCTTTTCATATGATGCTGAATTTGGCTTGCTCGAATTTTGGTTTTAAAGATTATTTTATTTGAGATAGAGCAAGAGAGAGTGAGAGCATGGGGGGAGGGGCCAAGAGAGAGGGAGAAGCAGGCTCTTCCCTGAGCATGGAGCCCAACGCAGGAGTCTGAGATCATGACCTGAGCTGACGGCAAATGCTTAACCAACCGAGCCACCCAGGCGCCCCAGCTTGCTAGTATTTTGTTAGGGAGTTTTGCATTTATATTCATAAAGGATATTGGCCTGTAGTTTTCTTGTGGTGTCTTTGTCTGGCTTGGTGTCAGAGTATGTTGATCTCATAGAATGAGTTAGGAAGTATTCCCTCTAGGGGCACCTGGGTGGTTGGGTGTCATAATCCTGGGGTCCTGGGATTGAGCCCCACATCGGGCACCAGACCCTCTCTCTCTCAAGTACATAAATAAATAAAATCCTTAAAAAAAAGTATTCCCTTGGGGCACTTGGCTGGGTCGGTTGGTAGAGCATGTGACTCGACCTCAGGGTTATCACTTCAAGCCCCACATTAGGCATAGAGCTTCCTTCAAAAAAAAAAAAAAAGTATTCTCTCTTCTTCAGACTTCTTGGAAGACCTTGAGGAGGATGATGTTAATTCTTTGGTACAGTTCACCAGTGAAACCATCTTGTCCTGGGCTTTTCTTTGTTAAGAGGTTTTTTTGTGTGTTTGTTTTAAGATTTTATTTACTTATTTGACAGAGAGAGACACAGCGAGAGAGGGAACACAAGCAGGGGGAGTGGGAGAGGGAGAAGCAGGCTTCCTTCCTGTCAAGTAAGGTGCCCGATGTGGGGCTCAATCCCAGGACTCTGGGATCATGACCTGAGCCAAAGGCAGACGCTTAATGACTGAGCCACCCAGGTGCCCCTATTAAGAGGTTTTTATTTATTTTTTTATTTTTTAATTTAAAAAAAAATTTTTTTTTAAATTTTTTATTTATTCATTTGACACAGAGAGAGAGATTACAAGTAGGCAGAGAGGCAGGCAGAGAGAGAGGAGAGAGGAGGAAGCAGGTTCCCTGCTGAGCAGAGAGCCCGATGTGGGCCTTGATCCCAGGACCCTGGGATCATGACCTGAGCCGAAGGCAGAGGCTTTAACCCACTGAGCCACCCAGGCGCCCATTAAGAGGTTTTTAATTATGGTTCAGTCTCTTTACCATTATATCACTGCACCAATGTACTGTTAATATTCAGATTTTCTATTTTTTCTTGGATTAGTTTTGCTTATTACCTTCCTTCATCTAGTTTTGGGTTTAGTTTGCTCTTCTTCCAGTACCTTAGCGTATACAGTAAGTTTATTTACTTGAGATTGTTCTTTTTTAACGCAGATGTTTACAGCTGTGTTTTCTTTTTTGTACTGCTTTTGCTGCATCCTGTAAGTTTCTTTCTTTTTTTTTTTTTTTAAGATTTTATTTATTTATTTGACACAGAGAGAATACAAGCAAGGGTAGTGGCAGGTGGAGTGAGAGGGAGAAGCAGGCTCCCCACTGAGCAGGGAGCTCCATGTGGGACTCAATCCCAGGACTCAGGGATCATGACCTGAGCCAAAGGCAGTCGCTCAACCAACTGAGCCACCCAGGTGCCCTCCTTTAAGTTTCTTATGTCGTGCTTTTGTTTTCTTTTGTCTCAAGGTATTTTCTTGTGATTACTTTTTTGACCCATTGGTTATTTAAGAGTATGTTGTTTAATATCCACTGAATTTTTTAGTTTTTTTCCTATTACGGATTTCTAGTTTTATTCAGTTATAATCAGAAAATATACTTTTCATGATTTCAGTGCTTTGAAATTCATGAAGGCTTGGTGGTTTATCTCAGAGAATTGTCCACGTGCACGTGAAAAGAATGTATTGTTGGATGGCGTGTTCTGTATATGGCAGTTAGGTCTCATTGATTTGTAGTGTTACTTCCTAATTAATTTTCTGTGTGGTTTTCTACTCATTATTGGAAATGGGATATTGACGTTTCCACCCATTATCATTGAACAGTGTATTTTTCCCTTCAATTCTTTCAGTTTTGCTTCATATATTTTGGCATTCTATTGTTAGCTACATATGTATATAATTATTGTATCTTCTTTTTGGATTGCATATTTTATCAGTGTACAGTGTCCTCCTTTGTCTCCTGTAATCTTTTCTGACTTAAAGTCTGTTTTGTCTGACAATAATATACCTTTCATTTGGTTACTCTTTGTGTGGAATATCTTTTTCCATTTTTTTACTTTCAACCTTTTTGTGTCTTCATGTCTAAAGTGAGTCTCTTACAGAGAGTGTATAGGTGATCAAATATTTTTAATCCATTCTTCCAATCTTTGCTTTTTTAATGGGAAAGTTTAGCCCATCTGTATTTAAAGTAATTACTGATGAGGATTCATTTCTACCATTTAGGTATCTGTATATTATACCTATCTTTTGTTCCTTGGTTCCTCTATTGTCTTTTTTGGTATTTAAATTTTTATGGTGTATTTTGTTTTCCTTCTTTCCATGTGTATGTGTTTACTTATTTTCGTAGTGGTTACCTTGTGGATTACAATTACCATCTTAAAGTTACAACAACCTAGTCTTAATAATACCAACTTTGTTTCAATAGTAGTACCTTGAAGGATAGATAATCCACTCATATACATCTCTGTCCCTCTCCCTTGTTGTTGTTATTGTCTCCAATCACATTTTTATGTGTCTGTTAACATATATTTATAAACATTGGGACGCTTGGGTGGTTTAGTTGTTAAGCATCTGCCTTTGGCTCAGGTCATGATCCCAGGATGCTGGGATCAACCCCCACATCCGGCTCCCTGTTCCACGGGAAGCCTGCTTCTCCCTCTCCCACTCCCCTTGCTTGTGTTCCCTTTCGTGCTGTGTTTCTCTTTGTCAAATAAATAAATAAAATCTTTTTAAAAAGTAAATTTATATTGTTTTTGCATTTGCTTTTGAGAAAAAAGTTATAAACTGAAAGTACAGTAGCTCTTGCTTTTATATTTGCCAATGTAGTTACCATTACTAGTGTTCTTTATTTCTTCTTATGGCTTCAAGTTACTGTCTAGTGTCTTCTAATTTCATCCTGAAGAACTCTCTTCAGCATTTCTTAAACAAAGCCTACTGGTAATGAACTCCCTCATAGTTTATATATATATATTTTTTATCAGAAAATGCCTTAATTTATTTTTTATTGCTGAAGGATAGTTTTGCTAGGTACAGAATTCTTTTTTTTTTTAAAAGATTTTATTTATTTCACAGAGGGAGAGAGATCACAAGGAGGCAGAGAGGCAGGCAGAGAGAGAGGAGGAAGCAGGCTCCCTGCTGAGCAGAGAGCCCGATGCGGGCCTCGATCCCAGGACCCTGAGATCATGACCTGAGCCGAAAGCAGAGGCTTTAACCCACTGAGCCACCCAGGCGCCCTAGGTACAGAATTCTTGGTTAACGGTTTTTGTTTGTTTGTTTGTTTTGTTTTTCTTGCATGACTTCAAGTATGTTTTTCTACTCCCAGCTCACTGAGTGCATTTAAAACAGTCGATTTAACATCTTTGACTTCTATATCTGGGCTTCCTCAAGGGTGGTTTTTGTCAGATTTTTTTTTTCTTGTGAATATGACATATTTTTTGTTACTTTGTGTGCTTTATGTTTTTGTTGAGAACAACAAATCTATACTGGACATTCTGAGTATATATTTTTACTAGTTGATTGTTGGAGCTGCTTGTACTCCTTGTTGTGTGTGGTTATGGATATTTCTGTTTCATCATCTCTGGACAGCCAGTGACCTGTTCAAGATTTCCTTAANAAAAAAAAAAAAAAAAAAAAAAAAAGCCCTGTTTCTAAATTTCCCAGTAGCTGCTGCTGTGAGAAGCCACTGCTTGGCAGGAGGCCCAACACCAAGGCCAGTGTCTGCATCAGGGCATTACCAGAGCAACCAAAAGAACCCCCAGTTTTGGGAGAACAAGGTCCCCATGGGTTGTCATGTCATCAGCCATCTGTTCAGGAACATGGGCCCCTATTTCCACATCTACAGGGGGGCTGAGGAATGGGGAATGGTAGCTGGTTTGCACTCTGTGCTTACTAATGAGAGAGCAGCCGCTTGTCCTTTCATCGTCACTTTCCCAGTTGATGTGACTAATCAGGTTCCAGAATTCCAAAATAGTTGGCTCCAATCTCTCTTTCCATCTTACTGGTTGCTTTGGTGAAGGGACTGATCCCTAGAGCTGCCTACTGTGCCATTTTGCGTATTGTCACTCCCTCGTGTTTTTGCACCTGTACTTCTTAACTAGTCTCCTCTTGGGGCCCTCTATTTTATAGTTATTGTGCACACATAATGGAAGTGTGAGGGATTACAGATGTGATAATGTAAAAAGCAAGACAGTTTTGGGTTTAGAGCCAAACTGATCTGTGTTTGCATCTAGGCTTGCTGATTTGTCTTGGGTAAATCTGAACCTCGGTGCATCTGTCAAATAGCTTTCGTAATAATGTGAGAGGAGGCATGTAAAAGTGTTATTAGCAACTGTAAATGCCAGTGTTATACCAACATTAGTTGATACTCCTGTTTTATCATCAGTTGCTAAGCATTTGGTACCAGCCATTACTAGATGCTTTATATACACGTTCCTAGCAACAGTTCTATAAAATGAGTATTTTCTGTTTTGTTGTTGTTTATAGAAGATGAAACTAAAGCTTAGAGAGGTTTTAACAATTTTCTTAAGGTAAAATTAGGAGTCAAACCAGGGCTGCCTGACTCTAGCCCTTGCTTACACACTGCCTCGTAGCTGAGTCACACTGATTTTAAGGTCTCTTGTTTTTTCTCCTTCAGGAGTCACATGCCATAGGAAAAAAGCCTGAAAATCCAGCAGATATGATTGAAGAAGGGGAGCTTATCCTATCTGTGAATATCTTATACCCTGTTATATTTCATAAGGTTAGTAGTAAAACCTTTTGAATTTCACAGATAATTTGGGTGGCTTCTGTCAAATGATTTAATTATTTGAAGAGTCACAGTCCTTAGGATTCAAAATAATGCAAACATATGCTATTTTATGTAACAGTTATAATATTGGAATGTATTCCTAAATGCTTCACTGGAAGCAACTGAAAGTATATGTAAATCCACAGTGATTCTAATTATATGAATTCTCGTTCACCAATTCAGAATACTTGGGAAGTTGTCTGACTAAAGACAGTTGTTCTTTGATGAAAATGCAGAAAGTCAGCAGGTTAAGGAATATTCAGAAATTTCTTAGAGGTTTCTAATAAAAAGAATTCAGTCCTAGCCCCGAATGTGTGTATTCTCTCTTTTTTAAGGAGCTTTTTTTTTTTTAAAGATTTTATTTACTTATTTGACACAGAAAGAGAGAGATCACAAGAGGGCAGAGAGGCAGGCAGAGAGAGAGGAGGAAGCAGGCTCCCTGCTGAGCAGGAAGCCCGATGCGGGGCTCCATCCCAGGACCCTGAGATCATGACCTGAGCCGAAGGCAGAGGCTTTAACCCACTGAGCCACCCAGGTGTCTAAATGTGTGTATTCTCGATTCCCTGATTAGATGTCACAAACTTTGATAAGGTTTAATTTAAATAATACTATCCATGAATTGCACTTGTGAATAAATAGTCAATAATGAAGCATCTGGGATACAGTTAGTACTAATTACCCTGCCAGTCAAACCAAACCAATAGAACCGAACTTCTGGGTCTGTAACGTGAGAGTAGTGTGTAGTTTGCTTGACTTCAGTGAGGTAACTTGCAGGACATTTTAAAACACTGCTGCTGGGGCACCTGGGTGGCTCAGTCAGTATAGATCATCCAACTCTTGACCTCAGAGTCATGAGTTCAAGCCCTTGGTTGGGTGTGGAGCCTACTTAAAAATCACAATAAATAAAACAGTGCTGCTAGATGAAGTTTCATTCCAAAGGTTCTTGGTAATTTCACTTTAGTAGCATTTTCATTATAAACTTTAGCTTAGGGGCGCCTGGGTGGCTCAGTTGTTAAGCATCTGCCTTCGGCTTGGGTCATGATCCCAGCGTCCTGGGATCGAGCCCCACATAGGGCTCCCTGCTCTGCGGGAAGGCCTGCTTCTCCCTCTCCCACTCCCCCTGCTGTTGTTCCCTCTCTAGCTGTGTCTCTTTGTCAACTAAATAAATAAAATCTTTAAAAAAAAAGAAAAACAAAAACAAAACACTTTAGCTTAAACTAAGGAAGTTCGTTGCCAAGTGTCTTAGTCTGTGTGGCTGCCGTAACAAAATATCACTGACGGAGAGGCTTATAACCAGCAGTTTGGTTCTGGAGGCTGGCAGTCCAAGCTCGGGGCCAGCACAGGCAGGTGAGGCCCTCTTTCAGGTCATGGACTTCTCAGGTGGCAGGAGGAGCTGGGGTGCTCTGTGCAATCTCTTAGAAGAGTGTGAAGCCCACTCATGAGGCTCAAGCCTCACGACTTCATCACCCCCCCACACACACACACACACAAAGACCCAACCTCTGAACACTCTCACTTGAGCGTCAGGATCTGAATTTGGGGTGGACACAGACATTCAGACCATAGCGCCAAGTGTCTAACTTATGGAGGTGGCCAAGTGACCATACAAGAGGTCCATGCCGTTGAGAGATGTTAATTATATTTCCTGAGAGGATCGAGTTGGCCACAGCCGCAGGGGGAAGCACCAGAGACAGTCGGGAGTGAGAGGGAGTGAGGAGAAGCCAATGGGCCACAGCCTTTATTGAGGTTTCCAGGGGCAGGGCAGGGCGAACCGTTCAGGCTTGGCTAGTTTGAATAAATTCCTGCGGGCCTGGGGGTGTAGGGTCTATCTCCCTAGTTGTCCGCTACCTAACCTTAATTGATTTAGGAAAGGGAAATATGGGCATGGTGTGTGAGCGTGAGAACAAGGAAGTGGCTGCAGAGACCAGGCTCTGGATCACGGGGGAGATGTAAACAATTTTGGCCGTTTGGACCTGTAATTAGTGGATGCCAAATCGACAAATACAGAATCTAAGAAGACACAGAACACTGAGGTAGTTACGGGGATAACTTTAAGAAAACCAGTAACTTCATTTAGATCTGGTCAGGATAGGATTTACAGTTTAGGTACTTCGTCTCTAAGTGGAAACTGACTTATTTATCATTTGATTTGTAGCACAAAGAACACAAGCCATACCAGACGATGCTGGTATTGGGCAGTCAGAAGCTCACGGAACTGAGGGATTCAATTTGCTGTGTCAGTGACCTCCAGATTGGCGGGGAATTCAGCAACACTCCTGATCAAGCTCCTGAGCACATAAGCAAAGTAAGGTGTTGTGTTTTCTTTTTTTTCTTAACCCTCATAAAGCAAGAAATAATAATAGCAGTAACAATAGTAAGAAGCTAAATCAGTAGTGATTACTCTAGCAGACTGGTAAGTGTTCTAGTAAATCCTTCTTTATGCCATTCCATCAAGTTTATCTCTTCCCTCCTTTTTATCATCAAGACATTTTCAAAGATGAGACTGTGCTTCGTTTTGATTTTCCATCTCCCATTCAGTTCACAGCCATTCTGTTGTGCACACACTTCCTTTTAAGGTCATAGTTACCACAATTTGTCGTTCACTGTCTTCTCTTCCAAACTCTGAGTTTCCGTCTGTCCTAACTGCCTCCAGCAAAGGGTGGGTGTCCACCTGAGAGCCTCACTGCCCGTAGAAGGTCCTGTCAGTCCAAGCAGGGACACATAGCATCTGATGGTGGTCCTTGGCTGCTGTTTGCCATGGAGGTGTTCTCAGAAGGACCCCTGGGTGGCTCAGTCGGTTAAGCATCTGCCTTTGGCTCAGGTCATGATCCCATGGGATCAAGTCCCGCATCAGGCTCCCTGCTCAGCGGGGAGCCTGCTTTCTCCCTCTCCCTCTGTCTGCTGCTCTGCCTACTTGTGCTCTGTGTCAAATAAATAAATAAAATCTTAAAAAAAAAAAAGGACAGAGAAATTTACGTACCCATTGGATAAAGATAGAAAGGGGCAAAGTGGTAGACTGGCCACACCCACAAAGTTTTCTGAAGGGATTGCTTGCCCAGTAAAGTAGTAAGGCCTTGATCTCTCTGTGTTTCATGGTAGGGCAAAGTTGAGCTAATTCTATTACTTGGTACAACTCTGGTAGAAGACCTCAGATTTACTGGCCCACTTAAAAGGGGCACTCTCTCCTGTAGATCAGAAAAAGATATGTGGGTCAACTAGAATGGAGAGAGAGTTTGGATGAGAACCACCACAGTCACTATTTTTGCTGGTTCCTGTGCCACCAGCCACATAACTGTTCTTTGATCATAGGCTTCAGGGCACCTGGTTGGCTCAGTTGGTTGTGTCTGACTTGGCTCAGGTCGTGATCCCAGAGTCCTGGGATCAAGCCCTGCATCGGGCTCCCTGCTCCGTGAGGAGCCTGCTTCTCCCTCTCCCCTTGCCGCCTCCCCCCCTGCTCATGCTCTCTCTGTCAGATAAGTAAATAAAAAAGAATGTGGGCTTCACTTCGGTGGCTCTTATAAATTCTCCTGGTCTTGCCTCAGTTTTCATGGTTTTAAGTGTACTCTAATCTTTGTTAGTGACTCTCTGTTGCCGCCTTCTCTCCCAATTTCCAGACCATTATTTTGAATGCCTCCTGGACATTGCCATTTAGCCTCAGTGGTGCCTGGCATTTTTATCGTTGATTCACTCTGCCCCTTTTCAGGGGAACTGTGATTCATTCTGAAACTGCCTGCATATCCTCGTGGCTTCCCATCAGTGCAAACTCTGGGTGTTTGTTTTATGGAGAAAATAAAGTTACCGGAAAAGAACTTTCCGTCACCTCTCACCTCCATTGAGCCATCTCACAGCCAATGAACTGTGATTCATTCTGAAACTGCCTGCATATCCTCGTGGCTTCCCATCAGTGCAAACTCTGGGTGTTTGTTTTATGGAGAAAATAAAGTTACCGGAAAAGAACTTTCCGTCACCTCTCACCTCCATTGAGCCATCTGCCTTGCCTTCCCACCTGGGGCAGTAGCTGGACTAAAGCTGCTGCCACCTGAAGCCAGGCTGCCTGCCCATGGAGTACCGTGTCCTCATCCTGCTTGGCCTCACATCACGGTCCGTCCCTTCTGCCAGCTGTCCCTTCATCACAGGGGTGCCGTGGCAGCTCCCTTCCTAAATCCTGTCTCAACCACGTGCCTTCTTCTAGCCACCTGCTTCCTCCTCAGCAAACTACTCAGAATGAGTAACAGCAAGTAGGAACAATAACGAGTTACTGTTAGCCCCTAAATTCATTGTCTCTCTTTTTCTGCCTTCACCTTGTCTTGCACTCACTCTTGTTCCCACCACTCCTCGAAAGTCACTTTTCTCGATGCCACCATAGACTTAGTTCTCTTAGTTTTCTGACCACTCTTCGGCATGTGACCCCATTGAATATTCCTTCTCCCTTGCAACATTTTCTTTACTTCGCTTTTGGAGTGTTACACCCACCTGATTTTCTTTCTCTCTGGCTGACTTTTGAATTAATTCTTTTGTTGGATGCATCTCATTTTCCTGACTTGAGTTGTAAAGTCCTGAAAGTCAGTCCTCAGACCTTCCGCCGTCTCTGTATCCTCTCTAGGTGATCTTACCCAGATTCATAGCTATCAGTACTGGGGCTTCCAAAATTATATCTCCAATCTCAGCATCTTCTCTGATCTCCAGACTTCTATATCCAATAGTCTTCTTGACAGTTTTCTTTTTTTAATTTATGTTTTATTTATTTAGGTAGTGTCTAACCCAATGTGGGGCTCTAAGAGTCTCACGCTCTTGATCCCCAAGGTCAGGATTCGCATGCTCTTCCGACTGAGCCAGCCAGGGGCCCCATCCTTGACAGTTTTTCTTGGATGTCTGACAGCCATCTCAAATACAGTCTGTTCACAGACACATGCTGTACCTCTCCACCAAAGCCTGTGTCCCACCCCCAGTGTTCCTGTCTCAGTAAATACGCCCATTCTGTATCTGGTTACTTGGGCTAAAAACCTGGGAGTCCTCCTTGTCTCCTTTTCCTTCTGCGCTGAAGGCATCATTGAGAGCTTTGGCTCTACTTTGAAAATACATTTAGGCTTTCCCCGGCTCTTATGCGCGTGCTCTCTCTCTCTCAAAAATAAAAATTAAATCCTTAAAAATATCTAAAGATAAAGTCTTCAAAAATAAAAAGAAATCGATCCTCTCTTTCTCCAGTCTCAAAATCTAAGTGGATCTCTGTAGGCTGGCATATAAGGCCTTTTGTAATGATGATTGCCAAGTTAACTTTCCATGCTGTTCATCCCCTACTTCTGCACCTTATGCTTCAGCCACAGATAACTTACGTTGCTTACGCATGACATTTTTTCATGCCTCAGAATGTCTGAACATGGTAGGAAGTCCTTTCCCTCTCCCCTCCCTCCACCCATCTGGCTCATATTCATATTTCCAAACCCAGCTTAAAATTTACTTAGTACATAAAATCTCTCCTGACTGCCCCATTTGCCACTCTGGCCCATTTTGTTTGGCCATTTTAGTGCCTGTAATAAGTGGCTGGTGCTATTTGCTATGTCTCTCTGCCCCACAAGGCGGGGCTGTGTTCTAGTCCTTTTGCTGATTGGCAAGGAGACCAGTGTTCTATGACTCACACATAGATTTCAGTTAGTTTTCTCGTTATACCAAAAATGGTTTTAAGATAATTGGTTTCTTCAGGTTTGGCATCTCGGCACTCTGGGAAGTAAACATTAGATTAAAGAGAAACAAATGGAATTTCAAGACGGTGTGCAGACCAGGAAATAAAAATCTGTCTTTTCTTTTAAAGGAGAAGCAGCAGTCTTTGGCGGTTTTTCCACCCTACCAAAAAAAAAAGTGTAATTATAAAGTTTTTATAAATTCACTTTAATAAACAAACTCTGAATTCACTCGAGGGGCAGTCACGTTATCCCTGCTCAAGGCTGCTGGAGTCGGATCTGGGAATCCGTCCTAGCACCAGGAAGCCCAGAGGGTGTCTAACTAGTTCATCATGTTTGTATGGCGGTGCTGATGGTTCAGCGGCTTTCTAAGCAGGGGGCTGGTTGACCCATCATCCTGTTTTAAATACTGAACACATGTGCAGTTGTATTGTTTCTGCCTCTTCCATCTCTTTATTAAAATAATATCCTCTGGTTATTAAGCACTTGCCATGTGCTAGACAGAAGTGTGCTTTGGACAGAATTATCACTGGTTGAAGGGTAAGAAAAAGTTGGGTTGGTGCGCCATCGTGTGTAGCCCAAGTTCAGTAAGCAGTTTGGAGGCTGGATTCAGACCCTTGTCAACTTGCCTTCCAAGCCCCACATTCTTCTTTGCCATGTTGGCGTGACACCAGGCCCTTTTGTTGACTTGCTGAATAGGCAGCAAGTGAAAACTCAAGCTGTGCTGTGAGTGGCAGCAGCTTCTACAAGGACTCTTAGAATCTCGGCCCATTCAGAGAGCTGTTTTGTGCTCCCTTGGTCTGCAGCTGTGGTTTAAGAAAGTGAACTCCTAAATCAGTGACATTTTGCAGATACTAACATTTGCCTGACCCATGGAAAGATTTTTATTTCACTGATTGGCATTTGTATTTTATGGTTTGGTTTTCTTTTTAGTTTTTGCTTAGCAATTTTTTCCCCCGTTTATCTAAATCCTCGTTTTTCTTGATGAGTCTGGTCCCTTCGAAAAGTCTGACCATACACACAAGAAATAGTATGAGTCCTTAAGTACCCATTACCCACCTTCGCCAAATCTCAGCATTTTGCCAAATTATTTTATCTATTCACCTCATGCCATTGTCAAACCTAACAAAACTGAGAATTGGTCCATAAGTTATAGAGCTTTTTTGGACAGACATTTGGCATGTATTCCACTGGTAATCATGGGCAAAAAATCAGTGAGTTGCAGTTCTTGTAGCTGGGGAAAGGAGAATCTTTATTTCAACCAATAAGCAAGAATTTTGAATATTAACTTAGATGACTTTAGTACATGAGAAGACTGGGAGCATTGAGCCCGTATATTTCAATCTCTTTTAAATCTTACATCTAAAATGTAGTATGTTTTGCTAACATTTGATTTTTGGACTATCGTAGTTAAAGAATGGAGTGAATTTTTAAAAATATATATATAAGATTAGGCCACTATTTTCTACTCAAGTGTTTTTTTTTTTTTTTTAGTGGTTCCTCACATTTTAATATCTGGTCTGTTTTTAACATTGCTCAGGTTAGTTCATCTTTTTTTGGTCAATCATCTCTTAAAGGTCTTGCTTAGAGGAACTTTAAGAAAATACTTGGCACATATTGCTGTTACTTATTATAACCAAAGCCCTGGTGTAAGACAAAGAGCTTCTTCAGCATCTCTCCCATTACCATTTTCTCACAGCAGATCTTAGGAATACTTCTGAATTTTTTTAAAAGATTTTATTTATTCATTAGAGAGAGAGAGAGAGAGCAGAAGCTGTGGTGAGGGGTGGAGGGAGAGGGAGAAGCAGACTCTTGGCTGAGCAGAGAGCCTGATGCGGGGCCAGTCCTAGGACCCCGGGATCATGACCTGAGCCAAAGGCAGACACTCAACCAACTGAGCCACCCTCCTACCCCTACTTCTGAAATTCTAATATAGTGGATTTGAATGTCAGCAAGAGAATGAATTACTGATGCTTAAAATTCTATATAAATGACTTTGTTCACGTGATCCTATTAGTTCTTGGTAGTTACTTAGTTTATGAAGTGGAAATAATAACAGTAGACTGTGGGGCTACGTTAGGTACATAACAGAAGTAACTTCTTACAGAAGGTTTTCCGTATTGGTTGGCCTATCCTCCCCTCCCCAGATTTGGTCAGCTAACCTAGCTGACAAAATAGGGAAACTCTGTTAGTGAGGATCCCTGGTTGCCACTGAAAATCAAAATTACCTGGTGTTGAGATTGCTCACCTCTTCTGTTCTTTTTTTTTTTTTTTTTTAAAGATTTTACTTATTTATTTGACAGAGACACAGCAAGAGAGGGAACATGAGAGAGAAGCAGGCTTCCTACGGAGGAGGGAGCCCGATGCAGGGCTCGATCCCAGGACCCTGGGATCATGACCTGAGCCAAAGGCAGCCGCTTAATGGCTGAGCCACCCAGGCGCCCCCAGATCTTCTGTTCTATTTGTATATCATGACAAGGAAAAGTTATTATGGAATGACTGGATTTATATGGAAAACAGTTCCCCTTCTAAATAATAATTATGCCAGCCAAAAGCATTAAGTTGCCTAAATCACCTCAAGTTCTATAGAAGCATTTCGTAATGAAAAAAAAAAAAAAAGAAACTTTTGTTTTTATTTCCGAAATAAGACAATATCTTTCAGAACCTTTATTTTAGACCCTAGCTTACCTCATTGAGTATATTTAGTATATTTAGTGGTAGTTTTTGTGTTAACAGTAGCTAGATATGACCCTCTAGTACAGATTATCCTTTTATCTCTACAAGCACCTGGGAAGAAGGTAATGGCTTTACTCCTGTGTCACATGAAGAAACAGGGTCAGGGAAATGGCGTGACGGCTCATGAGAAACTGCACAGCCAGTCTCATAAGGGTGTCCGGTGCCATTCCCCGATAACCTGTACATGAGGGAATGGAGAAGGAAAAATAAGAGCTTTGAAGGGGGAGATAAGTTTCGGTTATTTTAGAATGAGATTTTTTTAATACCTGAAACTTACATATCTTTCATAGTTGATGAACTGCTTTAAGTTTTGCAGTCCTGTAAGATAGTGGGGCAGATCTGCTCACACAGGTGAGGATCCCAAGGTCTGGGGGTACATATATATAAAGAGAGAGAACACAGGTCTGACTCTCCCCCAGAGGTCTGACTGTAAGGACATTGTGAAGAGCAAGTCTAACAGTGTGCTTCTCAGCATTGCTTGCCCATTTATGTCTCCTGGGGAGCTTGGGAAAACTAGTGCCTGGGCCACATCCTAAGAGCTTCTTGTTTAATGGCTCTGAGGTGAGACACGGTCTTTGGTCTTCCTATGAGTCATTCTGTTATGCAGTGAGTATCAAGAGACACCCCTCTGGAAAGTCTGGTAGGCTGCAAGTGAAGAAACCTGATGGTTCAGACCACTTATGTGACTATGTGACTACTCTGGTACTCTGGGGCAAGACTGCCTGAGTAAGAAGAGAGATTCAAATTCTTGCTAAGAATTATTGAAAATTTGAAGGGAGAATTTTTATAAAAGTACACTGAGGGGCACCTGCATGGTGCAGCTGGTTGAGCATCTGAATCTTGGTTTTGGCTCAGGTCGTGATCTCAGGGTTGTGGGATTGAGCCCAGTGTCGGTTTCCATGCTTAGTGTAGAGCCTATTGGAGACTCTTTGTCCCTCTGCCTCTCCCACTTGTCCTCTCTCTCAAATAAATAATCTTAAAAAAAAAAAAGTACACTGAGGGGCGCCTGGGTGGCTCAGTTGGTTGGCTGTCTGCCTTCACCTCAGTACCTGATCCCTGGATCCTGGGATCGAGCCCCACATCAGGCTCCCTGCTCAGCAGAGAGTCTGCTTCTCCTCTCCTCTCCACTCATGCTCTCTCTTGCTATCTCTATTTCTTTCTCAAATAAATAAATACAATCTTTCTTTTTAATTAAGTGTACTGAAAATATTAAAAAATAACAGAAAAACCTAACTCTGTGATCACTAATTATTGCTGGGGAAATATCAAAGATGTGACTTTTGGTTTTTAGTTCTAGTATCCAAAATAATTCACTGCTGTGTATTCATATAATAAAATAATATTGTTTATTTCATTTCTAATTAGGTTCCTTTCACAAGTCTCAGAATATACAAATTTAAATCGAATCTAGTGATTAAAACAGCAATAGGATAGTGTAAACAGCAGCAAGGATCAGATGTGTACAGTTCCATCCCTGGTAAATAGCATAATACTTGTCACATTAGGGAGTTCCCATTAAATAGTAAACAAATTGATGAGCCAAGCATATTCTGTGAGGTTGCATAAAGTTACTATAAAGCATATTAGTGTGGTTTTATGACCTATAGATTCTGAATTGGTAGCAATTTCCTAATTATTAATAGAGGACTTTCTTTCAATGCCATCTGTTTCCTTATAGGACCTGTACAAATCAGCCTTCTTTTATTTTGAAGGGACATTTTACAATGATAAAAGATACCCTGAGTGCAGAGATTTGAGCAGGTACAGTTTTCAAAAATCTTCTGTTTTTCCTGTTTCTGGTTCTTGAAATAGATCTCCACAGATCCTGTTACTGGTCCATTATGGGTCTTTGCCAAAGAATTGTTTTGTTAGGCTGTTTTGTTTGTTTTGGGATTAGAAATATCTCTGTTTTTAAAATATATTTAATTATTTCATCTGGTTGGCCTATGTATTAGTAAGTTAATCAAAATTCTTACTTCACGGGCGCCTGGGTGGCTCAGTGGGTTAAAGCCTCTGCTTTCGGCTCAGGTCATGATCTCAGCGTCCTGGGATNGATCAAGGCCCGCATCGGGCTCCCTGCTCAGCGGGGAGCTTGCTTCCTCCTCTCTCTCTGCCTGCCTCTCTGCCTACTTGTAATCTCCCCCTCTGTGTCAAATAAATAAATAAAATCTTTAAAAAAAAAAAAAAAAAAAATTCTTACTTCAGGAAGAAAATTTTCCTATCAAAGACCAACACAGACCATTTCAAAATCTTTGTGTTTGTTATCTTCTGTCTTAGAAATTACAGCAAATTTTGGGGTGCTTGGTTGGCTCAGTAGCAACTCTTGATCTTGGGGGTCATGAGTTTGAGCCCCATATTGGGTGTGGAGCCAACTTAAAAAATTCTAGCAAATTTTGTATTGAGCCATAGATAACATCCGAAAAACTTTAACTTCCACTTAAACACTTTACTAGTCTTTTTCATATTTAGGTGATAGTAATAAATTAATCTTACTGTTTTTTCTGTTTGTCCAGTATAGACTGTTGTTTGCCCTAGATGAGTGTGTAAATATATGGTTAAGTATATAACATGAAAAATTTATTATAGCTTATAGTCATGTTAATTAGGCCATTCTTTTACTATCAGTGTCCTAGCAACTAGAATATATATGTATATTGTTTCTGAGTGTTTTTATACATTCTTTTTCATTATTGCCATTTGTAGCTGTATTCTTTTTTTTTTTTCAAGATTTTATTTATTTATTTTGACAGAGAGAGAGAGATCACAAGTAGGCAGAGAGGCAGGCAGAGAGAGAGGAGGGAGCAGGCTCCCTGCTGAGCAGAGAGCCCAATGCGGGGCCTGATTCCAGGACCCTGAGATCATGACCTGAGCAGAAGGCAGAGGCTTTAACCCACTGAGCCACCCAGGCGCCCCTGTAGCTGTATTCTAACGTAGCAGTTCTCAAACTTGCTGGTTTCAGCATTCCTTTATAATTGAGGACTCCAGAGAGCTTTTGATTATGTGGGCTATAGTTGTCAGTATTTACCATATTAGAAGTTGAAACTAAAAAATATTTTAAATATTAACTGATTTAATCCCATTACATTTAACATTAATAATTTGGGGTGAAAATAACTGTTTTGCAGAACAAAATGAGACGAATGGCACTGTCCTACATTTTCCATTCAGTCTGAAGTGATAAAACACATCATGTAGCCTTTAGAATACTGGTCATTTATGAGAGAATAGGAGTTGAAAAGGGCAAATAACATTTTATCACAAAGATCCTTTTGACTTCAGGAACCACACTTTGAGAACTGTTGCTCTAATGAATAAAGACTCATTCAGAGTTCTTAATTTCTACATGTGTCAACCAGTGAGATTTTCACCTCAAGGTGGCAGCTGTCCAGTTTATTGAGTGAGCCAGGCTTTATGAAATACTTGTAGTCACAAACTGTTTTCTGTCATTTTTAGATTTTTATGGCGTAGTGTTTTGAAATACCGTCTCTTTCCCCTCTTCAGAACTATCATTGAATGGTCGGAGTCCCATGACAGAGGCTATGGAAAATTTCAGACTGCTAAAATGGAAGATTTCACCTTCAATGACCTGTACATTAAACTGGGTTTTCCTTACTTATATTGCCACCAGGGGGACTGTGAACATGTTGTTGTCATTACTGACATAAGGTAAGCGGCTGCACGCAGAACATGATGTTATTTGTTCTGTTTTCCTTTTCTTGATTTCACAGGTATAAAAGCACAGGCAGTTGGTTTCGTTTTTTTGTTTTTATTTTTTTTTAAAGATTTTATTTATTTATTTGACAGACAGCGAGAGAGGGAACAGAAGCAGGGGGTGTAGGAGAGGGAGAAGCAGCCTTTCCGCTGATCAGGGAGCCTGATGTGGGGCTCGATCCCAGGACCCGGGATCATGACCCAAGCCGAAGGCAGACAGCTTAACCCACTGAGCACCCAGGCGCTCCTGGTTTTGTTTTTATTTTTTATTATTTTTTACAACGATTTTATTTACTTGTTTGAGAGGGAAAGAGAGTGAGAGAGAACATGAGAGCAGCAGAGGCAGGAAACAGACTCCCCGCTGAGCAGGAAACCTGATGCGAACCCAAGACCCCAGGATCATGACCTGGACGAAGGCAAACACCCAACTGACTGAGCCACCCAGGCATCCCTGGTTTTGTGTTTTTTTTTTTTTTTTTTTTAAGATTTTTTATTTCTTTATTTGACACAGAGAGAGAGAGATCACAAGTAGGCAGAGAGGCAGAGAGAGAGGAGGAAGCAGGCTCCCTGCCGAGCAGAGAGCCCGATATGGGCCTCGATCCCAGGACCCTGAGATCATGACCTGAGCCGAAAGCAGAGGCTTTAACCCACTGAGCCACCCAGGCGCCCCCTGGTTTTGTTTTTAATGAAAGGAATAAAAGTAGTCATTGCAGCTTGGCTTGGGAGCAGCAAAATCATGTTTGCTTTCCATGGACTACCAACTCTCTATCCATTTATATTCTGTCTTTATTTTGGGGAATATCTATAATAGAAATACTTTATTAGAAATACACCATAAATGTCTCAATTTGTATATTAGGCAGGCAGTAGCCATCCACTTTGTGTGTCGCTTCGTTTATCCTATTATACCTTTGCTTAGCAAATTTGCAGACAATATATCTAGGTTTCTCTTTGGCAGAATTTTAAGGAGATCAAAAGGAACCGGGGGAAGAGAAGAGTAATTCGAATATTTGACAAATGTGAAGTCTTAACGCTTTAATCAAGTATACAGTGAGAAGGACTAGTTTAAGATTTTGTTATAATTTTGTATAGCTTGTGTTGTGTCTTATGAATAAGGCCATTCGTTTCCTTATTTAGGAAATCTCAGTGTGTGAAGGATCAGTATATAGAACTAAGTAAGCCCTGCTCCATCCCTGCTTTAATTCCGAGAGACCATTTTTATGTTTTTTTGTGGAGCAGTGATACCCCCATGCTTTTTATGTTACTAGTAACAGGAACTGATGCCTTTAGAAAAGTCCCTGCCTCCACGTTTCTTGGATCTTGGACCAGTCTCCAAAATTTTGCCTGGCATGCACTCATTCTCAGGAAGGTCCCCAAGGAGTACTTCACACTTATCTTTAGTAAACTTGAAATAGAAAAACATGAATGCTGTGGTGCCTGGGTGGCTCAGTGAGTTAAGCACCTGCCTTTGGCTCAGGTCATAATCCCTGGGTCCTGGGATTGAGCCCCACATGGGGTTCTCTGCTCAGCAGGGAGCCTGCTTCTCCCTCTGCTGCTCCCCTTACTTGTGCTCTTTCTCTGACAAATAAAAAAAATAAATCTTAAAAAACAAAAAACAAATCATGAAGGCAAAGCAGAACAAGTAACGCTGGAAAAGGGAAACCCGAGCATAATGGCCGTTTAGCCGATTTGTCCTGAGACTAGAGCACAACTGAGAACTCAGGAAGGGTGTCCAGAACTGCCAGGCCACCTGCTGGCGCATTAACACGCGGACAGCACGGTTCTCATTCTGTCAGTAAGCACAGAACTAAATTAGCGACAGGTGTGCTGCAACCTAAGCAAATGGGAACCTGAGAGAAGCAGCTAGCTGGCAGCTTCTGGCTCGTAGCTAGAAAACCGTATGTTACACAATAAAGGGAACCTACAGTCAGTTGTGGAGTTTAGGTGTAAGTGGTAATATTAATTTGGCATCATATAAACATTAAATATTTAGCCAGAGCTATTTTGGTTCTGTAGACTGATATAGGGAAGGTAAATTCAAAAGAAACAGTTAAATACGTGAAACAGTGTCCCTTAGGGAAGATTTGCTGAAGCAAGGGGACAGGGAGCTAAGGAGTGCTCATAAACCCCAGTTTTGTAGGACTTAAAATTATATATATTTCTCTGATAATGTGTTAAATTTTATGGAAGCTGTTCTGCTTGCTTTTTCACTGAAGGGGAATGTGCCTGAGAATTAGCATAAGATGGAAGACAACCCACTTTTCTCTGATTTTAGTTTAACATTTCTTACTGTACACCAGTGTCAGTCCTTAAACTCAAGGCAACGTGGGAAAACAATTTATGCTTATTTAACATTTGCAGCGTGGGACTTGCTTAAGGAATTTCTAGTTTTAGTTTTTTTATTTTTATTTTTTTTTTATTTTTTTTTTTTTATTTATTTTTTTTTNTTTTTTTTTTTTGGACACAGAGAGAGATTACAAGTAGGCAGAGAGGCAGGCAGAGAGACAGGAGAGAGGAGGAAGCAGGCTCCCCGCTGAGCAGAAAGCCCGATGCGGGCCTCGATCCCAGGACCCTGGGATCATGACCTGAGCCGAAGGCAGCGGCTTTAACCCACTGAGCCACCCAGGCGCCCTAGTTTTAGTTTTTTTAAAAGGTTTTTTAGTTTCACTTTTTAATAAAAGGATTTTATTTTTAAGCAGTCTCTACACCCAGTGTGGGTCTTGAACTCACAACCCCTGAGACCAAGAGTTGCATGCTCTACCGACTGAGTCAGGCGGGCGCTCTTTAAAGAATTTTTAAATGTAATTTGGACTACAAGTCATTTTTTTAAAAAGATTTTATTTATTTTTTGAAGAGAGAGAGAGGGGTCACATGAGCAGGAGGGAGGGGCAGAGGGAGAAGCAGGCTCCCTGCTTGAGCCCGACGCAGGGCTCCATGCCAGGACCTCGGATCATGACCTGAGTCGAAGGCAGAAGTTTAACTCACCGAACCCCTAGACTGCAAGTCATTTTTATCTTCTAGGTCAATTTAATCATTCAGTGCCATTCCATAGTCTAATAGTTGGTAAACTCTTACAAGTTTATTAATCATTTTCTGATACGAAGTTGATATATTGCTACCCTTTCTTACTAAAAGACAAAAAGAAAGAATCAAATTTTAAAATGGTCAGGGACCTTTAGAATACTCTGGCGCCTTCATTTTTTGGATGAAGAATCTAAGGTCCAGCATGGTTAAGGAATTTATTCACACCCAATCAGCTGATGAGTGGCATAGTAGAGACTGAGTTCCACCTATAATTTACAAATTCTGACACGTAAAGCTAGTCCTCTATCAGTTCACATTATACCAGGAGTCCGATTTAGATTTTAATAAAGTGGGTAGTAAATAGAAGCCACATAACACACAACCAAATAGATAAAATAGTTGGCTCAAACTGTGTCTCGTAAGAAGGCATTAAGTGTTGAGTAAAGCAAGGGTTCTCTGATGGAATGGATTCAAGATCTGCACACAGATCTATCTCCCTCTTAGAGAGTCACAGAGCACATTATTGTAAAATGTTTCGGGAAGTTTCACAGGAAAGAAAACATTGTTTAATCTCAAATGACCTTTAGGGGAGTGTTTTTGTAGAACAAAATTTGGTCAGATCTAGTGTAACAAGTGATTTTATACCCAAGTCTTCCATAAGAAAAATGAAAAATATACCTACTATGTTCTTAATATTGAGGTACAGATTTGTTTCTTTACAGATCACAACCTGCATTTTTTTTTAACAATTTGCATTTAAATATCTTCATTTACTCCTCATGTATAAAAGGCTTGCGCATTGTGATGACTGCTTGGATAGGACACTTTATCCCCTTCTTATCAAGAAGCATTGGCTGTGGACCAGAAAATGTTTTGTTTGTAAAATGTACACAGCCAGGTAAGTGATACCTATTTCTTCAAGAGGGATTGGTTTTCAGTAATCAAGTACTTTCAATTTTTGGTATTTTGGTGTTTCCTATATTAAATTTGAATCTGAGAACTTAAACTTTGGGGCTGTAAATAATAGAAATGGTTTTATCTAGTACATAAGTGCTGCAAATTTAGTAGGTTACATTTAAAAAGTAAGGAAATGAATTCTGTATAGTGAAAGTCTAGAGCTGGCTCAGACCCATGTTGTCTTTTGCTCTGCAGTTTACAAAATCAGTTTCATCCATGGCTCCTCCTCCATGAAAAAATAACAGCATTCAATATATATAATGAGGTCAAAATATGGGTTCATAAAATTTTTACTTTATATGATACTTCACGTTTAGTTTTTAACTGTGGGTCAGAGTCAAAAAAATTCCGAGGAAAAGAGAATAATTGTGTATCAGATTTTGGAGGGAGGTTCTTCCCACTGCCCCCCCCCCAAATAAGCTTTTCTAAATGATTAGTAGGAAAACATGGTAAATCAGTTATGAAACTGGAAATCAGGGAATGTTAAAATAGACCGTGAGATGCAGACTCACATAGATGGTTGAAAAAGTCTTTCATCGTCCCACGACCAGTAGTAACATCTCAGGCTAGAAAACAAAGTATCAATTAAATGTTGCCCATATTCCCGTTTGTATACACTCTTGAACACTTTATCCTGACTTCTTGATAAAACACCTGGAGTTTTCAAATTAGCCAGGACTAATATACCAGTTAAAAAGATAAGTTACACAAAAGTTCATCAGGTCTGTAGCATCTAGTATATTCTGGTTTTTCAAGATGGGCTATTACATTTTAACGGTTACTTGGAGGATAGGTAAGTCACATCAAAAGTGTAGGATGCTTTCATGTATAGATTTATATTTTTCTCTGCTTACCTTTAAGAAGTCTTTCAGAGAAACAGCATTCTGTAGGGTTTCTGTTAGTTGCCCTTTTGCCTTGCAGAGTATTGGTAGTGATATGTTTATCTATACGTATACAAAATTGTAGAAAGGATTACAGTGTATTAAGATGACAAGACAATAGTGGGAATGTTACATTTACACATTACTATAGGTCATGACACATTAGAGAAAGTTGATTACAATGATGGACTTTTTTTTTTTTTTTTTTAATTACAGATGGGTGACGAACAATGACAGTTTTGCACCAGAGGACCCCTGTTTCTTTTGTGATGTTTGCTTTCGGATGCTCCACTATGATTCAGAAGGCAACAAACTAGGAGAATTCCTTGCTTATCCTTATGTTGATCCTGGAACCTTTAATTAATAATAACAAAAAATGTACCTTGTGAAGTAACTGTCCTCTTAGATGGTTACTTTTAGAACATGCCACTGAGGAACAGGATCCTTCTGAAATATTCAGCTAGTTACCCACACCCCTGCAAAAGTTCACCTCACAGGCTTTCTTTTTTTTTAAATCACAAGTTTTCTTATAAAGTTAACTTGTGTTTAGAAATACATTATTTTAGTATTTATTTCAAAATAGGGTTTTTATTTAGTGTGTTTGCCCATTTTTTAAGTGTGTTTATCTTACTAAGTTGTAGGAGGGCTTTATATTTTTTGAATATACATCCTATCAAATTCAAGTATTTTGATTTTTGGCCAGTCTGTGGCTTGTCTATTCATTCTCTATCCAGAGTACTTTTTGCTAATCTGTAGTTAGAAAAATTCAATTAATCATACATTGAGTGGTGGAAGTGTTCTGAAAATTCTTTGGAGAAAAAAATTTCTTTAAGAATGTGAGAGCTATATCTTATACCATGAGGTTTCCAAGGTAAAGATCCTTCAGATATCTGTGATAAAAATGAGGGGGAAGAATAAAAGTAGATTTAACAAATGCAGTATTAAGAGTAGCAATTCTGTAATCTGATCCCACGGTGGGCTCTTTTGTAATACTAAGTTTTGTTTTTGGTAGAAACTAGGAGGCATACTAATCATTTTAATGAGACTCACTTGTGAATAATGAATATAAAAAGATCTTGAGTATATACTCATACCTTCAGAAAAGTCACATTTAAATTGAAGATTCATTTCTTGATGAGAATTTTTTCAGTTTATTATGATGAAGAAAATAAATAGATTTTGGGGCACCTGGCTGGCTCAGTTGGTAAAGCACGCAAGTCTTGATCTTGGGTTTTAAGTCTGACCCCCCACGTTGGGTGTAGAAATTACTTAAAAATAAAGTCTTAAAAAGAAAAAAAAAAAGCAGATTTTATGTAATACAACCACTGGGACATGGGAAGTCAGGATCCTGTGGATTGCTTGCTCTGGTTCACTCATTCTTATGCAGTAAAAATACCCAGTATTCTATATGCAAAAACAAAATTTGGCCCAACTCTAATGTTCCTCCGGTTCCCTCACCCTGATAACCCTATGTATTTGCTTCTGTCATTCTGGGCAAAAGGACACCTTAGATGAATTCTAAGATCTAGACCATCACAGAAAATGATAGCTATCTATATATTGAAATGTTTTCCCCAAATCTTTTTTGGTGGAAAATTTAGTTTTAAGACCTTTAAGAATGCTGTAAATAGTTCCTTTTAAATGTGTTGTTATTTAAATTACACTTTCTCTCTCCTAGGTTATTTATTTAAATTCAACTGAGTTCCACATTCCCTGGATGGCTAAGAACAGACATTTACCATTATAAATCAAAAACTGATGAAGCCTTTAAGCCTGTATGTTAAAAGATTGGCAGTGAGATGTTTTATGGACTTAAATACTGCATATCCACTTAAGTTGGTGTGCAGAGGACAAGCACCCATTTCTGATATGTGTAGTGATGGTCTCATTCACTGATAAAATAAATAGACCGGAGGATCAGTAAAAAGAAGAGGTGCCTCCCATGGCTGGCTTATGCTACTGTCTAAATTTTTACTTTCATGTTTCTAATAATGCTAAACCAAACAGATTAAAAATTCTGGTAGGAAACCATGTTTACCCAATTCCTGTAAGTTCCACAGGTAAAAAAGAATTTCTGCTTTTTAAAAGATTTTTTTTTTTATTTAGAAAGCCAGTGAGGGGAGAGGTGCAGAGGGAGAGAATCCCAGGTAGACTCCAGTCCCAACACAGAATGCAGTCCCAGGACCCTGAGATCATGACCTGAGCCAAAATCAAGAGTTGGACGCTTAACTGACAGAGCCACCCAGGCGCCCCTGCTTCCTTTGTTTTTAAACTGTATTCCTTGCAGGTTTTGCATTAGTCCACAAGTGTCTGTTTATTCTTGTTTCTCTCCAAATTATTTAAATTCTAGTTAGTTAATATACAGTGTAGTGTGTTTCAGGTATTTACTTTTATTCATTTCCTTTTAACATTCTCAAAACAGCAAATTCCAAAACAGGCACTGTACTATTCTTACAGAAGCATTAGTCCATGTGTGGTCAGTTCTTTTTAGTGGACAAAGAAGAAAGACTGTCAATTAAAACGTTAACTGCTAGTGAATTTTTTTTTCTTTTTTATTTGTTGTCAGTATGCACAAGCAGGGGGAGTGGCAAGGAGAGGGAGGAGAAGGTGGCTCTCCACTGAGTAGCAAGCTTGAAGCGGGACTCATCCCAGGTCCCTGGGGTCATGACCTGAGCTGAAGGCAGACGCTTAACTGACTGAGCCACTCAGGTGCCCCTTATTTTATCATTTACTAAGAATCTTATCCTGCTGGTTCTTGAGGGTAACTTTTCCACCAAAGTTAGAAAGGCTCAAATATCTTTATGTTATCATTTCCCCTTGTGAAATCTAGAGGAAGAAAGACTAACCTAATCACTCCCAGAATTTGCCCATCTATTTAAATTTAAGTTCATCAGTTATACAGGTGTCCCACCAAATTCAGGTCAAAAGACCTTCCAAGTCTGAAACAGGCCTAAAAGATGACTTGAATTAAGGACTCCATAGCTATAAATTTCAGTATTAAAAAATGACCTGTCATTTTATCTAGTGAAGAAAAGCAAATATGAAAATATGGTAATGAACTTATTCAGAATCTATATATCAAATCTATAGTTAGAGATTTTGATATAATGATGGATGAACATGCACAAAAGCACTATTTAGAAAAGCACTACCTGTTTCTTTTATAGTTTTTTCAGCCTTTGGTATCCGGTAAGGATTACTTTACCTTCTCCTAATCAAATCACACTGTCTTTATTATCTTTAAGGTTAGAGAATTCCATAGCACAAATATGAAAATATTTAAGGTTTGTAATTATGGGTTTGCTATTTCCAATAGATCATCCTTTCTCTGACCAATGGGACAAAATAACGTGTTAGTGAAGCCCTCACAGAGCCTTGTAAAAAAGCCTTTGCTCTTATATAGGATTAGTTGGCCGACCTCATCTTGACCTGACACCTTCAATCAGGTAAGTGTGTGTACCGGTACACTACAATCAACGGATCAGCAAAAACTGGGTAAAAAAGATCATCCTAGTTGAAACCACAGGATGTAATAGCAGGTTTAACTGAGATCATCAGGTTGTTCATACATTCAGTTTCTCCAGTTCAGATGACACCTCTGAAATGTCTCCAGAGCAGCCAAGAAAGCTTCCAACAACTCTGTAGGGCCTTAGAGCTAGTGGTTTAAATAGCACAAAACAGATAGTTTATATATGCCCTCCCAAAAGAGGAAGACGTTTTTTTCTCTCTTGCTAGCTATTTCATTTAAATTATCTTAGAGACTTGTTTAGCAGTGGAGTTTTGACCAAATCCTCCTTAAAGTTCTTAGTATTTAGGACTTTTTAAGCATTTGGAGAGTAGTAGTTACCTGTGAATCAGCATATGACCAAAAGAATGGAAGGCCAGTTACATTTTCACAGTATAGTAATCAACTGTTCTGAGCACAGCCAGCCCAAACAAACCATACATAAATTATCTGAATGCTGCTATATATATGTATCTCCTGAAGTTGAATATTTTATGGTTTCTCAGTAAACTATACTGATCTGTTGGGTTACAGAATAAAAGAGGAGGGTTATAAAAATATAACATTTTTAATTTAGTTACCTATCTCCCCAGACAACACAGTCTGTATACCAAGTTAGCCAAGAAATTACTCCTTTGTAAGCAAATCCAGAAATTCCAAAAAGACTTTATAAACAGCAAAGAATTATAATAGCAAAGAATTAATTTACTAGTAGAGTTTGATAGAAAAAATCCTTTAATCAAAACAAGTTTACAATGTTGACACTTATGGCTTAACTAGAATAAATCTGTCCAAATTTAAATTGTATTAAGGACCAGATATAATGTAATATCAATAGTTCCCTCAAAACAGTAGGTCCTAGTAGTTCCATTGTAAGACCTCTCAAAAAGCAAAACTCCAATTACTGAAATAATTCAAACTTGTCATTTATAGATGAAAACCATTATCTGAGAGGTTAAAACATACAATGCATGTCACATGCAAACACTGGTATTAATTAAGCCTTTTCTCTGTATTCATAGTTTCAAAACATGAGAAGTGTCTTTTAGCTACTGAAAACCACCAACTGACCTAATAATCAAAATATCTTAGAAATGCTATCTGTTAAGTTACCCTTAAATTTTGTTAACCTTAGTTTACCCTGATTTAGTCCATATATATGGATATACAGACTATCAGAGTACTCCTTTACTTTATCTAACTGCCTCGGAGCAAAATATTTCTACTCCTTACAATTCTGTCACATGGAGGATCTCTAAATAATAATCCCCTGCTGATATAGCCATGTTTTTCAAATAGGTTAGTTTTCTTATATAGCATTTACTTCTACTATTTACTGCATAAGAATCATGGAATTTTTTCCCAATTAAAAAAATACTTAGTGACTTTCTAAATGAGTGTTGACTTTTTTTTTTTAAAAATTCAGAAACGCGAGACAGTTCTCAAAAATAAACTTTTATCCTTTAGTTTTTAGTTTCGGCTACTAGTGCCTGTAAAGGATCTTCGATGGTTGAACCCTAAAGCCAGATCCATTCCTAAGCAATACCTCTTCTGCCTTCTGTAGGAAAGTCATGTGACTTCACTCAGTTCCCAGCCAAAATACTAAATTACTTTCAAAAGTTAACATGAGTTTTGTACCTTGTAGAATTGTCAGTTGGATATCTAGTTGTCATACAAAAAGGCATACAGACCACAAATTGTTACAAAGCAGCAGGATAAATGTAGCACAATGTAGACTGTGAGGTTAAAATTAACTTTTGATAAAAGGAGTGAGTACTTGTATAGAAGTGACATTTTATCTACCATAAAAATGCATAACTTCTACAAAACCCACAAACAGTGAAAAGACAGTCTGGTAAATCCAAGGTTTGTAAAAACTATGCACAAAACCCACAGTATTTGGGAAAAGAGGAAAGGTTTATACAAGTAGCAGTTTTAAAAATGTAACTTTTTTCTACTATCAATTACACATTAACATACACACACTAATTGAAATTATGCTACAACCAAATGTCTGGAAAAGCAGTTTAACATTTCCTAAATGGATCTTCCCTCACATTTACTGAATGATGTAGCTGTTAATACTGCACAAGTACAATTAGCAATAATGTTTAATTACTTTTAAACAAATATAAAGGGATTTTCTCCCTCAAAACAAGTTTTCAACATCAAAACCTATGCTTATAAAAATTTAAAACTTTCAGCAATCTAAATATTTCAAATGAAAACCATTACAAACTTCTCAAATGTTCTTTATATTCCAGGTATGTCAACCTAATTATCTAGTGTAGAATCCTTCAGAGATATTTCAGTCTCTCTCTCTTCACTGGATGGCCTAAAGGAAGGAAAGAAAGGTGTGTCAACTGGGATTAGGGGCTTTCTCCTTCATGGGGGTCAGAAATGCATATTAAACTTGTGCATTATTTTTATTTTTAAAAATATTTTGATGATCATCAAAGTATTTTTAAAAATAATCTTGACTTCTTTTTGTTCAAAATTTTATTTTACCATGTTGTATCTTCTTCTTAAAGTAATATTCAGATGAAGCAAATTAACTCAGGGAAGCATCATGGCCCAGGCCCTTTCCATCATTTCCAAATTTAAAATGAATTCTCTTTAAAAAAAACATGAAAATTATATCTGTAATACCAACATATTACAAACCTTAATAAAGAGAGGGGATGACACAGACACAGATAAGATTTCCCTGAATTTCAGGATTAGAAGGGATGCTTGATTCCAAGTCCTTCAAATGTGCAGCATAACAAACCCAGGCTCAGATAACTATAGTCCAACAACTAGTTATTTAGACGCTACAATACAAAATAGCCTGTGATTCTAGATCTGTTTTTGTATTACCCTGTCACAATGCAAGAAAGTATGAATGTAAGTCACTATTAAAGCTCTATCAGTGAAAGAAGTCCAAAGAAGAGTAGTTAATTTTAAACTGGATTCCTACTATCTAGCTCTATTCCCTTTGAATACAGGCAAGTCAACTGTAAATTATAAAGTTTTTGTTGCCTTTTTGATTTATATCTTGCTTCCTGAGTTCAGGAATTGAGTGATCAAAATATAATCCTATATAAATAACCTTGGAACAGCAATGTGATTTAAAAATTAAAAATATACATGATTAAAACATGTCCTCACTTTTTCTTACTGCTGGCCTCGTGGTTGTCTTTGCTTTCTTCACTGCTGTCTCCATTATGTTGTGGTTGATTACTGTCTTGAGCATCGGATCCTCCATTTAGAGTCTTTGAACCTTTAAAAAGGTTCCAATGGAAAAACTGTTAGAGCTTCTAATACTTTAAAATGTCCTCTAAAGAGCCAAAATAAAAAATAAAACATGGCCCTAAGGTTTCTAATACTTAATACACCTCATTTGAAATTACACTGTAATCTTTTGGGTAGCTAAGGCACACTAATAAATAGTAGGGTTACTATATATAGATCTATGGGTACAAGAAGGGGGGGGCTTTTTAAAGATTTTAATTTTAGAGTGTGTGTGTGTACAACCCAGGGGGAGGCAGAGAGGAGAAGAGAGGAGCTCAAGCAGACACTATGCTCTCTCACGACCCTAAGCCAAAATCAGTTTGATGTTCAGCCAGCTGAGCCATCCAGGGGCCAAAAGTGGGGGATTTATTTATTTTTTAAAGATTTTATTTGAGAGAGCAAGCACACTCACACGTAGGCAGAGGAAGAAGCAGACTCTGCTAAGCAGGGAGCTTGATGCAGGGCTGGATCCCAAGACCCTGAGATCATGACCTGAGCTGAAGGCAGAGGCTTAAACCGACTAAGCCACCCAGGATGGGGGGGGGGGTTAATCTAGTCATTACATTTTGTGCATCATGGTAAAATTTTATATTTTTCCTTGGTATTTTACAACAAAGTGTCAAAAGTACTAGTCATAATTAACATGATTTTGTGTCCTACCTAAGTAAATGAGGAGGGGATCCCTGTAAATCTTACTTCTAAGAAATCTCTAAGGAGACCTACCATCATCATTCTCTAATAAATACCAACTCCTAAGACATTTATATGGAATTTAAGAATTTGTGGTTGAAACAGTGTATCTGGAATTTGCTTCACAGAGAAACCTGATGAGGTAAAACAGCAATGATCAGATACTGAGCACTGCAGGATGAGCGATGGGGACACGGGAAGATACTTTCTTGTCTACTAGAGTGTAAAAAAGAAAAGCAACTGCTAATTTAAGCTTGATTACACAACGATTTAAACAGAAACATTCAACCTTAGATATTAATGAAATTATGTATCAAAGCCATTTTTTAAAAGCAGTCCCAGCAAACAACTTATCATGACATACCTGTTTGTTCCTTTTCTAGCTTTTTGTTTGGCCCTTTCTTCCCTTGATCTTTGGTTTTATTTGCTTCCTCATGCTGTCTTTGTTCAGCAAGAGATTTATTCAGCACTTGTGTGATCACAGAATCTCCTTCACCAACCAAAAACATATTCTTAAACTTGTTATACAACATTGTAGACTTTTCCATGATAACCTGACTAACTTTGAATCGCCGTATCTGAGAAAACAAAATACACACTCAATTGTTTTCTTCACTGATTTTTAAAGTGTTACTTCTTAATGAAATGGTGATGAGGAAATTTTAAAAATCTGCATGACTCAGATCACTTACTTTTTTCAGTGTTGTAATCATCTCTGTGTGTTTCTGAGCTTGTTGCATTGTGACCTGAAGTGAAGCAAGTTCATCCAAGGCTTCAATACATCTGTTCACATCCTTCATGACAAAACAGTAATTTCATTAACTGTTAATTACCACAACCTATATGATCTATTCCTAAAGATTACTTTTAAAATCTCAAACAAGGCAGTACAAAAGAACCAGTAACAGTCCCATTTCTCTTAAAATTAAATATAAAACAGAAAATAAAATATGAAGCTATAAAAGGAGTACTATATTGTTAAATGAGGTATTAAAGACTTACAAGATTATCAATTTTGAGTGAATTTTTAATTTCAGCATGTATCCTCTGAAGTCGAGAATCCATTGATGTTTCTATAAATTAAAATTTGAAACACAGTAAATAGTTTTTCCAACACCAGTATTTCTGTATAAATCTAGTAAGCAAAGCACAATGACAAAATTTGAATTTTTAAAAATGTTCTTCATAATCTTCCTAGTTGACTAAGAAGTTATTTGCCATTTTAAGTATTTAGGAAAGCAACATTCATCATTTGAAGAAAAAAAAAAAAATCACCATCTAGCTACATAGGTTTCTAAGATAAGCAGTCTGTATCCAGTTAATAAATCCCTCTATTCCAATCCTTAAACAGCTGTTTTACCTTACACATATGACCAAAAATAGAAACTATCTGAAACCATGAGATCTGTCAAAACTGGGAAAACATCTAGCTATTGGCAGTGTTACAAAAATATGACCATTAGATAATGAGCAATTAAACAGCCTGTTATATAGCAAGTTAGTCCTTAGCAGGTGTACCTGATTATAATTAAAATATAATTATACAGAATCCATTAGGGATTGAAAAAGGACTTTTGTAGGATTTAAGAACATTAAATGACTGATTTTAAAACCTATACATGAAAAATTAAATGTATAATTTCCTATGTATTATTTTATACATCTTAGAAAGTGAAATAACTAACCTCGCTTCTTCTCCACTTTCTTAACTTCTGGCTTCTTTCCTTCATCTTTATTCTGCCTATCAAATGTTAACACAAATATTTCAAAACATTGGAACTTTGTGACTGATTACCAAATGCTCACAATCCCTTATGTACAAGCGAAAAATTTTTTAAAGATAGAAAGTCAATAGCCTAGATCATAAGAATTGACTGTAATTACTAGAACTCTGGAATGCCACAGCATTAGCATTAATTACTAAAAACACATGTAAAAGTTAACATGCTAAAATCTAATTTTTCAGTGGCATCAAATAATGTTAACACTTATCATGGTGAAATTTTTTTCCAACAGTAAACAGTGTTGTTTAAAGACCCAATTTCAGGGTCAGTGGACAAACAGACCACCACAGTGGGAAAAGAATGCCTATAAACATTTCATGAGTTCTACATCACAATTATTTTTAAAAGCATGTCAAAAACAAACTAATTTTTCCCACATCTCCAAAAGGTTAGATAATTGGGGGGGTTAAGTTTCTAGGCTAAACAGACTGTTCAAAGATGATACTATGGTATTAAAATGGAGTTTTTTGGCCAATATTTCAAACTTAAAGGACATTCACTGACATTTACATAACATTTCACAAAAGAAAAGGTACCATTTTACAGCAAATCACAAAAATAACCATTTAAAAATGAATTCTTGGTTTTGAGTTCGGGCCCTATTATAAACCAATGGAAATAGACAAGAACAAAACAATATCTAAAAATCAGGTTTTTTTTTTTAAAAAAACTTTATTTTAAAATTTTGGTTACAATTTCATTTTTATTTTCTTAACAAGTCTACTGTTTAATCTCTCAGGATAAAAAAAAACAATTATTAAGAGTCTAAAGAATTAAACAACAAAGGAATGTCAAGGGAAGGGCACAACTGCCCCATTCTCTGGGGTATCAGAGCTATTCCAGTTTAACACCTAGCTTCAAAACAAAATGAGTTTTATAGATTCTAAATGAAATAATGTACAACCACCATCTTCTAACTTCCAAACACAAAGCTTCATCTTAAGCTTGGTAAAAAACTTTTAACAGGAATGATGGCCAACCTTAGTATGTAGTGTGTACCTTACAGGAATTTTTTTTTAACAATCATAACACAGTAATAATGCCATTAATGAAGTCCTCAATTTAGAATCTGCAACATTCTTCCATCAAGGGGGGGGAGGGGGAAATTCAGTCCAATGAGTCTGTCTCAAGATCTTCATCTCTTGTTTGCTCCACTTGTATTCTCTTTTCAGTAACTGGATTAATGCTTTGAGCCCAAAATGAGATATATTTTTTATTACTGTAGATTACATGTTGTTTGGCTGGGAATACAATACAATAAACTTTATTTTGCATAATGCATTTCACACAAGCTGCATCTGAAATGCTTTACAGAGCAAAACTGTCCAAGTACAAAGTTTTGTAATAACAGGAGAAGGAAAGAAAACACAAATATTAGAATTTGAGAAAGTTACATTCGGAGGACATTCAAAAAGAAACTGAAACACATAAAGATTAACTTTGAGATACTGAAGAAGGTTGGGCTAGATTTACTAATCAACAACTAATTTTATATCTTAATTTGGGGAGCACAATAAAGTTAAAAGCAACAAACAGTCCAACAACTTTTCAGTGAAAGGATAGAAAAGGATAGGTAACAAAAAATAATTTACAGAAATGGTCAAAAGTCTAACAGAATAGAGGGAGTAACATTTTTGAGCTTTAGGTCAATTTTTAAATTACTCCCCTCAAGCAGATGGAACTGCTTATATAATCATCCTCCAAACAACTAAGAAAGCAGAGAGTCAAACACTATACTTGTAGAGACTTTTGGCTTACAAATGTATTTTAGAAAGAAAAAGTACAAAATTACTTAAAGAATTCACTACTTGTCATTAAGTTTGTCTTAGTAACCTAGAGCATGTTTTTGAAATCACCTCCATTAACAAAAAACCAAGTTAGAATAATGCAAGATGCTTCACAAAATGCTCTTCAAAGAAAGAATTCAGAAGTGACAGTCTCAAGATAACTAGGAAGACAGATGTAATAAAGCACATGAAGTGTAATCATCGCCAGTGCTATTTTCCTTCTAATAAAATTATAGAATAAAATTGAAGGGGAAAAAAATTCCCCTTGATCTATATATATACTGTCTCTAAGTATCAAAACTTATATCAACTCTGAACTTGATTTATATTACACACGCTTAATGCAAACCCTGTCAGCCTTTAGATTTACTGGCCTTGGGTATCCAACTGTGCTTCTGTTATTTTTGCTGGTCCTGGGAGTGGCCTGGTGGTGGTATGTGATAAATAAGGGTATTTAATTCTTTCTCCACCAACATGTTATCACCACTCTTTCTTTATTTAATACTTAACAAGTGAATAGTAAAGGATGAGGACATTTTCAGCAAAGCCAATAACAGCTAAATCCTCTCTGCACTTTCAGTTTAAATTAAAAACAATTCACAGAGTGATTACCTCAGTGAATTTCATCCTCTTACTCAGCAAAGAATGAAGCCTAAAACATGATTATCATCATATACTGAAGATTTTTTTTCTAACACCTGGGAAAAGTCACTTCTCTAAAAGGCTTCGTAACAGTCTGGAAAATGAGATTCTATCATTTAAAAATTTCATGCTAGCTTAAAAAGGAAATCAAAATTTAGAATAAAAAAAATACTTACTGCTCAGTTTCCATCTGTTCCTCTTGCTTGCGTTTTCTATCTGCTGATTCTTTCTCATGCTGGCCTTTCAGCATATTCCTTCTATGAGGATTCTGAAAGTTCCTTCCACCTTTTCTCTTCTGTTTTGAGAATTAGGATGAATTCAGTTAAATATTAAGTCAGTGACTAGTGCTTCTAGGATTACAATCTTGGGAGGAAAAACAACTAATTTTCTGAAGGGACAAATACTTAAATTACTAATTAAAAAAAAAATCTCAGAATTATACATCTTGCTATCTAAACTCAACTTGCCCTTGATGACTAGGGCAAAAAAAGTATGTTAGGCTATTTGCTGCTATACTATGGTTCTGACCTGTTTGTTTACTGACAAGTACATTGCTCATGCTATCGAATTAAAAATTTTTGGCTTCTAAACAAATTTTCTAAATAGTTGGTTTATTGTAAATTTGTTATATAACATTTGATTTCCACATTATAACTGAAAAGGTGACAAAGACTTTGAATGTATAATAAGTTAGTTTCAAATATGCTTTTTAACACAGTTCACACTTACGAAGAAAGGTAGACAAATTCAGTTTTAATCACACTCATACTTTGAGATACTGAATGCTTACTAGGTAAAAAATAAGAACTACATAGGCAACTAAAAATAGAACAGATATTTCATTTGATAAACACTGTACCTTTTCACTTTCTTGATCATCTCCTTCCTCTTCAGAATCAGAGGTTGATGTAACCCCTGTTTTAGCTAAATTTTTTCTTTTGGATTCAACTTCTTTCTTCCCTTCCTTTTTGTCTGGCTCTTTTCTTGGCTTATCTTCTTCCTTCTGGCTGTCTTCATCCTTCTTAAGCAGCTTTTTAGGTTGTTTTTCTTCTTGCCCCTTTTTCTTACTTTTGTCTTCTTCAGTTACCCTATTTTAGAGAATACAGCAAGGAAAATGATTTTTTATGTATCATTATTGGCTGCCCTTTAACCATACTCTCCTGACCAAATAAGTATTTTGGAGATTTAATGTATCTTCTAGTAAAATATAATAATATGTCTTTACCATCCTTTTCATATACAGAAAATACAAAAATTACAGTGAAATTAGGGTAACAGAAGAGTAACTTTTCCCTTTGTTTTCCAAGTTTTTTATAACGTTCTTTATTTGCTGAAAAAATTACCTAATATGATCTTACGTGCCAAGATAATTCTTCACTGTGAGGATATGGCAATAAATAAGATGGATGAAACACCTGGATCTTATATTCTACATAATAGTAAGAACAACATGTTTAAAAAGTACACAGAATGGGAAAAATACAATTGCAGAAGTGAACTGCTTATGATCAAATATGATCACTTTAGAATTCAAAGACATACTGTGTAAGGTAAAAGACTCCCAACTTATGCATACAGTGGTAAAATATATGATAATTAAGCATAATATATAACACTGCTGAATTCACTAGCACTAAACATTCCCATCACCGATGGATTTACAGACATCACTAAGTCAGAATTATCAGAATTGCTCAGTAAACCTAATGTTACTACTGGATGATCTTTTTTTTTTTTTTCTAAAGATTTTATTTATTTGTCAGAGAGAGAGAAAGAGCACAAGCAGGCAGAATGGCAGGCAGAAGGAGAACAGGCTCCCTGCTCAGAAAGGAACCTGATGCAGGACTCGATCCCCGTACTCTGGGATCATGACCAGAGCCGAAGGCAGCTGCTCAACCAATTGAGCCACCCACGTGTCCCAAATACTGCATGATCTTTATGCTAACTAGTACAGCAGAAATAAATACAAGTATTTATGGTACAATGATAGGCACTAGGAGAATCAAATGATGCCAATATGAACCATAGTAATTACTCTTATGGTATATACATACAACTAAAACCATCCCACAAAAAAAAATACAACTTGAAGCTTAGACAAGCTGTTTCAAAATTCATCTTTTTACCATTCTAGGAATTTCATTGAGATTTTCAAAAACTATACAATTATATTAATGGATCTGAAAGGTAGAAGAGATTTCAGATTGTTAGTCTAACCTATTCCATTTGATGAAAGAGAAAATGATGGTGTGAAAGGTCAAATAATTAGCCCAGTATCTCAGTTCCAAATCCAGTGACCACCTACCAGACAACTGCTTCCTTGAACCCTTAGGAGATTATAAATTGGAAGAGAAAAAATTCACTCTTTAATCTCTTTAGAAACTTCTTTGTCATATAACCATCACTGGCTATGCTTATTTTCAAATGTCACATCGGTTTCCTCATTAATTTCTAATAGGGTGCCTGGGTGGCTCAGTGGGTTAAAGCCTGTGCCTTTGGCTCAGGTCATGATCTCAGGGTCCTGGGATCGAGGCCTGCATCGGGCTCTCTGCTCAGCAGGGAGCCTGCTTCCTCCTCCCTCTCTGCCTGCCTCTGCCTACTTGTGATCTCTCTGTCAAATAAATAAATAAAATCTTAAAAAAAAAATTCTAATCGATAGAAGAGAAGGCATGCACGTAAAATCATTTAAACTTCACTCAATATTTTCACAAATGTGAGTATTTTGATAATTTCATGGAGATGAGAATACCAAGTCAAATACAGAAAGCATTTCCATGGCTCTTAAGAGATACTGACCAATTCCTCGCCCAAAATATCCCAATGGAAGGAAGCAGATATTAAAAATCCAAACACCCCCTGAAGCAGCAAATCTGCTTCCAGCAATGTATTCTTTTTTTAAAAATGATTTTTATTTATTTATTTGACAGAGAGAGAGCACAAGTAGGCAGAACGGCAGACAGAAGGAGAGGGAGAAGCAGGCTCCCCGCTGAGCAGGGAGTCTGATGCAGGACTTGATCCCAGGACCCTGGAATCATGACCTGAGCTGAAGGCAGATGCTTAACAGACTGAGCCACCCAGGCATCCCCCAGCAATGTATTCTAACTAACATATTTGCACATGTACAGAATAGATGACAGTGTTTTTAAAAGGATGTATCCATACCTGAGATGGATGTTAAGAACTGTACATATAGTGGAATACCATGCAGCCGTTTTTAAAAAAATTATTAATCATAGATTAAGAAGTGTCATAAGTCATAAGAGAGTCATTTGGTCATAAGACATGGCAGGCAGAGAGAGAGAGGAGGAAGCAGGCTCCCTGGTCATCAGGCCTGGATCCCAGGACCCTGAGATCATGACCTGAGCCGAAAGCACAGGCTTTAACCCACTGAGCCACCCAGGCGCCCGGTCATAAGAGATGGGAACAGTAGTTCAAGGGTTTTGGAACAATACCAAAGAGACTGCCACAGACTTAACTATCATAGCTTGCTACCAACGAGTATTTTCCCGGTGGTCCTCCCACACCAGCTTTCATGAAAAACACACTTCTCCACATTGACAATTTCTCTAATAGATGAAGGCACAGTACAAAACTATTAGTAAACAGTTAAAAATATGTTAACATAAGCAACAAGGCAAATACAACTCCAAATATCTCAATAGTTTATATCAAATATTTCTTACTTTACATGAGGGTTATGAGACGGCTTCAGCTTTTCGGGCTCTATTCCACTACCTTATCATTTCAGGACTCACTGCAAAAAAGCTATCGCTAACACATCTGTTCTCCTGGTGGAAAGCAGAACTTTAAGAAGGGCTTATCTAGTTTAGCCCTTACTCCACAGAGTTTGTGCTCAGGTACACAGGTGAGAATAGCTAGGGCTAATACCCAACTTAAATATGACATGAATGAGAAATCTCGTAAGCTACCGCTGTTTTGAGGCTGTCCATAAAAGAGTTTAAGAAATAGCAAAATGACAAAAGCAGAACCTAAAAATTCCATGCATTTCAGTGTTGAAAGTCACCTCCATCTTATAAAAAATTTTCAAATTCAGAAAAAGACGGGTCAAAGATACATCAAAGGCATAAATGGCCAGCCTCTCCTTAGGAATTCAAATTGGGCTAGCTTGGTCCTTCAGATGAACAATTTCTAGGGAAGAGACCAACGAATTCTCAGGAAAATCTATAAAATCAAAGTGAGTGTAAATTAAGTATATAACAAGATAAACAAGGGGCACCTGGGTGGTTCAGTGGGCTTAAGCCTCTGCCTTCGCTCAGGTCATGATCTCAGGGTCCTGGGATCGGGCCGCATCGGGCTCCCTGCTCGTCAGAGAGCCTGCTTCCCCCTCTGCCTGCCTCTCTGCCTACTTGTGATCTCTGTCAAATAAATAAATAAAAATCTTTTTAAAAACATTTTAAAAAAATAAGATAAGCATGTCTGGGAGGGGGGCGGTGGGGGAAAAAATAATAACCAGTCTGAGAAAATCCTAGGGCAAGACCAAGGGGCATGAAGCTAAATAAAACACACCCACACATGCTATAAAGTATTATTACCAGAAGTAACGCAGCCTTCATCAAGAGAAATTAATGGAGATCAAAGGAACCTTGGGTCCCCAACACCCTATAGCCTAAAAAGCAGACACAATACCACCCAGCTGATGAGGATAATATCTTCCAATGCCCTTTCAGATACAACTAAGGAGGATACTGAAAAGTAGACAACTGTCACAGGATTAGCCAAAAGCCATGGGGAGAAATGGTTTAGCAAGACAGAATCAGGAAAACTGGGGCCTAATCAAGGGAACCTTCCTTATACATAAAATATGGAAATCTCACGATATTTTCCTGAATTCTAGATTTCCTAGGGAACAATGACTGCGTTTGGCTCTTAATATTCCCCTTTCCAAAAAGGAGTATTTATTATGGCTCCTTATCCCAGATCTAGGTGCGAGATAAAGGGGAGAGGGGAGCAGACATCTTCTGTTTTCAGCTTGTAAGTCTCCAGATCAAGGCCTTATAGCAATCATGAAATCCTAGACTTTATGCGTGATGCCATGATTAGATTAGGCAGGGAATGAGTGAGATTTTTTTTTTTAATTTTTAAAAAGTCTTTTAAAAAGATTTTCTTTATTTGAGATAGAAAGAGCAGCAGACTCCCTGCTGAGTAGGGACTAGGATCCTGGGATGACCCAAGCCACAGGCAGCCGCTTAAACAACTGAGCCACCCAGGTGACCCTATTTGGTATGTTTAAAAAGAAAAACTCACCTCCATCTACCTAATTTCTTAATTTCACTACAGGAGTTAAAAAACCATGTTGTAATTTTGTGCCACTATATTTGAAAATACTTTAAAAGCTAGCTTGTTAGTAAAATAAAACTCTTAAAACATATTTTAGTTGAAAAGTACCAATGTTTCAGTGTTCTAGAACTAAAATTTCTTATAAAAATATTTCATTCAAAACACTTAAATCCCCTCTTAAATGACCTACTTGCTTGAGCCTTCTCTATAAAATTTTTAAACACAATAGCTAAAAAGAGTTTTGCCCTTTGTCTAAATATACATTCATTCTTTCCTTTCTGGTGAAGTTTCTACCCAGAAAAGTCACACAAACAATATCCATTTGTGGATAAGAAAGGTGGCAAGAAAACAAAAACAAAAACACATATTATTTTGTTAAGTAGTCATACCAAAATACTTTAAAATTTTAAATTCACATTACAAAAATAATTGTAGTAATTTTTAAAAAAGTAATCTCTATGCCCAATGTGGGGCTTGAACTCACAACCATGATATCAAGAGTCACATGCTCTACCGACTGAGCCAGCCAGGTGTCCTTTAGTATCTTTTTAAAAGATTTATTTATTTGAAAGAGCATGTCTGGGGGTGTGGGCATGAGGGGGACAGAGAGAGTCTTAAGTCAACTCCTTGCTCGGAGCAGAGCCAGATGGTAGGCTGATCTCACAACCCCAAGATCACACCTAAGCAGAAACCAAGAGTCAGATACTTAAGAACTGCACCACCCAGGCCCCTTCCCCTTAGTATTTTTAAAAGTTATTTTGAAGGAGCTAGAAAAGATTTGTGGAATTTGCTTCAAAAATACTTTGTCTAAACCTTCCTTAAACATGTATCTTGCCCAATTTTCTCATAGATTTTACCCTGTATTATCTAAGTATCTTTATATCCCGATATACCAAGAAGACATCTTAGATTAATGAAATGATGGTCACATCCAATTTTTTGTAAAGTAGGTACCAGGCCCGGTGTGGAGCTCAATGGGGAGCCTGAACTCAGGACTCTATAAGATCAAGATCTGAGCTGAAATCAAGAGTCAGACACTTAATTGACTGAACCACCCAGGCACCTCTCATCATATTTTTGATTCCCCATTAATTTTTACTTTCTATACAACAAAAAAACTTTTCAATAGTTTTTCCCCATAATTTTTAGAAATACGAAATAGTAACAACAAATATCCTAGAAAATAAAACTGGTATAATACAAAGAGATTTATACTTATTTAAAGTCAAATACCTCATTCAGTGTGTAACTAATTATACATTAAAAATAAACTCACATGTCACTCTCTGAAGGACAGGGCTGTTTTACCATTTTGGGTCTACCTCTTGGTTTCGGAATCTTCACTTCTGTAGCTAACATTCAGAGGGAAAAAAATTAGCAACTATCATCTTTCAAGATGCAATTCTCACATATAAAGATTATAAATGATATATACTAAGAATATTAGTGGTTTATTACAGACATTATCTTATTATTTTAAGTTTTAAAGATAATATCCTTCAGTGATTCAAATAAGCAACAGAATATTTAAAAGTGGTAGATCAACGGAATAATTTTCATTTCCTCCTCAGTATGGGTGAGAGGGCTTAAAAGAATCCTCGTTATTTTAACAGAAGTATCACAAAATTCAACTTTATAATGCACAGTACCACTTGTATTCAATATTTATATACATATTACAGCACTAAGTGTATACTCTACATTCACATCTTTGAAAATCTGTATCAGAATTCACTGAATTTCCTAACATCATTAATTGATCCATTAAAAATTAAATTCCAAATAATTATGGAAACAAATCTCAGGATTTTTCTTTTCTGGGTATTACTGATCTTTCCCCCTTTTCAAAGAATTCTTTTAAGAGGTAGAAAAACACTGGCTCTATTTTGGTTAATTTTCTTCATTTTACTTTGTATTAGATAGAGGCATATCCTTACAAACTATTTCCAATTTCCCAAATTAGGACAATACTTCCTTTCTATAGGCAATGCTGACAACAGCTGCATATTGTAAAGACAAAGAATGCAATAATTTCCATTCGGAAAACTTATGCTTTCTACAGTGAGAGGGAAAGTAAATCCATCATTCATGGAATTTAACCTCACCACAGCCTCATGTGCCGCTATTAGGGGAAAATATAAGAGACATAAAAAACAGAAAATGAAAAAAATGTCCCAAGTAACTACTTTAAATCTAAAATACTTTATCACACCAAGCAGAAACCATGTTTATCTCCTCTGAAATTTGTATATATATAATACATAATGAATTATCTATCCACCTATTCCAAAGTATCTTAAGTACAATACTGTAATGGGAGTATTAATCACAAGTCAGAGATTTAAACATGAATAAACCTACCTGCAGGTCGTCCTCTTTTAGGACTCACTTTTAGATTAACAGATGCTGTTGCTGTTGTCACTACTCCTGCCTCCTCGGTTTCTACTTGTTTTTCTGCCTGAATCACAAAGATTTAATTAACTTGCTTATTAGCAAATAAATGGTAGGTGTTCTAAATTTAACTCAACAACAAAGATATGCCACCCTAAAGAATTTACATATAAGCATAACTTGTACATTACTGTTATTCTTTTTCAATAGTAAACTCGTCAGAATGACATCCCTGAACACAGGTTATAACAATTTATAAGACTGAACAATTTTTTTAAAAAATTTATTTCAGAAAGAGTGTGCAGGGGAAGGGGCAGAGGAAAAGGGAAGAGAGAATCCTAAGCAGACTCCCCATTGAGTGTGGAGCCTGATGTGCGGTGGGGCTCCATCCCACCACCCTGAGATCATGACTTGAGCTGACTCAAGAGCAGCCACTTAACTGACTGAGCCACCCAGGCGCCCCTCTAGCAAATAATTCTAACAAACAAAAAACGTCACTTCTTAGCTATCCTCGGCCTAAAAAAATCATTTGTAAAAACAGAGCTAACATGCTTGATGCAAAATGGTGACCCAAGTATAATTACACTTAACCCACACATTGCTTATAAATGTGCTTTCACCAAAGTATCTCAAAGTGCAAGTAACACTTTACACTGTACTTGTGAGACAGAACCTAAATATATTTTTTAAAGATTTTATTTATTTGACAGACAGAGACACAGTGAGAGAGGGAACACAAGGAAGGGGAGGGGGAGAGGGAGAAGCTGGCTTCCCGCTGAGCAGGGAGCCTGACGCACAGATCCATCCCAGGACCCCTGAGCTAAAGGCAGACGCTTAGCAACTGAGCCACTCAGGCACCCCAGGATGTATCCATTTTTAATTTTTAAACATGACTTTTACTTTTATAACTGGAAAATAATAATGCTTATTCAAAGCATTATTAAAAGTTAATAAACTCAGCTAAGTTGCCCCCGAATTGTTCTCAAGGAACATTATAAAAATTGCTCCATTAAATATTAATTAAGGTTGTATTTCTAGAATTTTAACACCCCCACTCCTGCCCCAATCTTGATTCAATAGTTCCTCTGGTGGGAAGCCAGGAATATGTGTTTTATTTGTTTTTTAAGATTTTGTTTATTTGTCAGTGAGAGCACAAGGAGGCAGTGTGGTAGGCAGAGAGACAAGCAGGCAAGCAAGGTGACCAAGGAGCCCGAAGTAGGACTTGATCCCAGGACACGGGATCATGACCTGAGCAGAAGGCAGCCACTTAACTGACTGAGCCACCCTGATGCCCCAGGAATATGTGTTTTTTACCAAGTTCCCCAGGTACCAAAAGTTGAGAACCCAAGACTGTATGACAGCTCTTTTCATACTGAGGTGTTTAAGAGGGCAAAGTTCTCTAAGATTCAGTTCAAACTGATGAGCTCCTCAGTGCAAAAACAAAACAAACCCATACATCTCTTCATTAACACTTCCTACTTTTGAAAGTAAACCAAAACATTACATAAGAATTAAAGATAGAATGGATCTTTTGGAGGAGATACAAATAAGAGGTAATGAATTCATCAATAATAAGTATCATAAATAAAAATATATTAACACTAACACTGCATCAAAAATCCAGCCCTACCATGGATATGTATGTATTCTTGGCTGTCAGAAAAATCAGGCAAGTCAAAAGCATTCCTCATGAAATTATGTATTTCATCCAAAGACAAAAACTATTATTTCGAATATACATATATTTAAATTTAAATGCAAACAGACTACAAATTTCTTCTATATTTTACTTGATCTCTGTGAGACCTCTCTTTGACACCTTTACTCCCCATTCACTACTCCCTTCATGATCTTACCTAAAGCCCCCTCCCAACACCTCATGGGACTACACTATTCATATTCGTATCTTCAAACCCTCTGCATTCTTTTGCTGCACCTTTTCCACAAATCTCCAGCAAAGAATTACTGTAAAACTCTACCTTCTCTGCTTTATTATTCCCAGCTGCTGAGACCTGAGGGGGAAAAAAATGATACTACTACATTCATTATATGCAATCTCAGGTGGGACCTCAAAGCCATCCATTAATATCTTTACCCTGTTGTGCGTGACCTCTTCTCCCCTCACCAGCATAAACTTTCAATCCTTTCTTCCTGCCTTATACCATATTCGCAGTCCTCCTTTGAACTGGGTGGTGGAGAAGAGAGAGACTGAGGCCAGCAGGAAGGAATTCCCTTAATTCCCAATTCTCCCTAAAACTTTTTTTTTTTTTAAGATTTTATTTATTTATTTGACACAGAGAGAGAGAGATCACAAGGCAGGCAGAGTGAGAGGAGGAAGCAGGCTCCCTGCTGAGCAGGGAACCGGATGTGGGCCTCGATCCCAGGACCCTGAGATCATGACCTGGGCCGAAGGCAGAGGCTTTAACCCACTGAGCCACCCAGGCGCCCTCTCCCTAAAAACTTTTAAATAACAGCCTCCATCCTTCTCTTTAATGTTAAAAAGGAAGAAATGTCTATCTCCTTCTTCCTGTTAAGTCTCTTCCTTCAAACGTGCCCCCTCCCTTCTCTCATCCAGCATCTTCTTACTACCATTATTCATATTTTCCACATCTTCAATCTTTCCTAGTTTTGCAAAGAAACTGTTAAAGCCATCATATTTTTTCACTTTAAACCCTCTTCTTTAACCATGCAAACCCCTGTTGCTGCATTCTCTCTCCTTCCCTTCAAAGATTTCAGAAACAGTGTAACTTTAAACATTTTATTCTGCAACCCCCTTCATCAGCCCTTACTTACTGTCTGACTTTAAAGATCCTGGGGAAGCCCAACTGTCAGATAACTTCCAGGATCTTCTCCGTATCAGGACACTACTGGCCATTTAAAAAAAATTCTCTCCTCCCTTGTTTGGCGTGATATCCTCTTTTCTCCTGATAGTTCATTCTCAGCCTTAACTTTACAAAGCAACCTCTCTCATCGCCATTAATAAGTTCCCTTAGGATTCTGGTTTCTGTGTTCTTCCTAGTAAACTTTCTCCCTTGACTACCTCACCTATTGTCCTATCTTTGTATCAGTGACTGTATCTTTAACTTTTACCTTTTCCCCTTTTGGTGTTAAAACAATATATGTGCAGTCTAATTCCCCTAGATGTTTTACTTCTTCCTCTGCTCCCAAACCAAACCAACCTTGGAGTCACCCTAGAATCCTCCTTCCCTTCACATCCACTTCCAATCAACCATCAGCTTTACCCCCACCCCACAAAGTGCTCTTAAATCCTATCTCTGATTCTACACTACTAAAAAACCTGCTAGAAGGTCCCTTCCTTCCAATCTCAGGCTAACTCCTTAGAAAAGCCTTTCATGACTTAGTTACCAAGTCACTATCATAATGCCCCATTTTATCTCCTATTTTATGTATTTATTGTCTGTCCCACAAAAATGTAAGTTCAACAAAAACAGAGACCTTATCTTTTTTATTCACTGCTCCATGCTCTGCCTGTACCAGTAATGTTAGTACTAAAATTCTGAATCAATTAACCTGTGAACTTGTCTCACTACCCCAATCCAGTCTCCATCATTCACAATGCTTTAAAAAAGGCTGCATGTGAAATTTAAAATGATTCAATGGCTTCCCATCACTTCTCTAAGTTCAAGGTTAAGTTTAAGGTGTTGTACCATTTTCCCTCAAACTTTATTAATACCGAGACACAATGCTTGAAATAAAATTATCTCTCCACCTATGGATATACTATTCAAATTGCCTCACATGTTCTTCCCCTCCCTCCCTGCCTGACAAGACTGCCTATGTTAAAATCTTGTTAAAGTTATCATAGCCCCTTCCACACACATCTCACAGGAAAAAAAAAAAGCCACCATAATTATTTGTTTTCATATTTTACTTCCTCATGAGATATTGAACCCTTAGGTTTCCTTGAATCTTTAGCATATAATAATCTATGACATAAATAGGTCAGAAAGAGGTGACGAACAAAACTTCACATAGGGAAGAATAAACATTAATTAAAAGCAAAGGGTGTACCTCCTCCTAAAATGTCACATATTCTCATTTCATGCAACAATGTTGCTAATAATATTAGAACAGACAATACTGACAATTACTGTGTGCCAGGATTTATTACGGATTTTTAATGTGGTAACTCATTTAATCCTCTCAACAACCTTATCAGTATATATTATTATCCATTTTACAAAGAGAACTTAATGAAGCATTATTAAAAGGAATGCAAGCTGATGCATTTTATTTACCGTTCAACTTATATTAAGGGTGCTGCATCATTAGAAAAGAAACACAGATAGTTTTCCTAAATAAACATAACCTATCCTTTAAAAAAGTTAGTAACTTGGAGTAAAGGGCCAACTTTAAATTTAATAATAGGGTTTCATTATCTCTACTCTTCCTCAATCTGACTAAAATAAAAATTATTTTATTTATTTATTTTTTTTTTTAAAGATTTTATTTATTTATTTGACACAGAGAGAGAGATTACAAGTAGGCAGAGAGGCAGGCAGAGAGACAGGGAGAGGAGGAAGCAGGCTCCCTGCTGAGCAGAGAGCCCGATGCGGGCCTCGATCCCAGGACGCTGAGATCATGACCTGAGCCGAAAGCAGAGGCTTTAACCCACTGAGCCACCCAGGCGCCCTAAAATAAAAATTATTTTAAGATCCCTGTGGCTAAGCAGCAACATTACCTTTCTCTTTCTCCCTCTTCTGGCAGCTTTTGGAGTGGTTATGTCAATTACTTTAGTCATATCCTAAAATTGAAAAAAAATATATATATATATACACACACACACACGAAACTGAATAAATTATGTCAAGACAAAGAAAATTTCTTTAGAAATAACAGCATATTTCACTAAAGGCAGTAGGGATACTTGTTTTACTTCTCTAAAATTTGAAATTGTCAACGTTAGAAGTCTTAACATTATCATTATAAAGTGAAAGGAATAGCTAGGATCTTTGTCTACAAAAAAAAATTATTTCCTGTCAGATGAAATAGAAAATTAATGCTTGCAAGGACACAAGGAAGTCTTTTTAAATTTATAAAACGACTTTTTTCTAGAATCCTTTTTCTAGAGTAGAATCCTGAATTTTAGGGTTGTAAATTTTAAGAAGTGGCTGAGACTTTGGAGATCATCTAACTACTATTCCATGAGGCCTGAAAAAGCTCAATGAGTATTCCCACTCATAATCAAATAGAGATGGAAGTAAATCTAGATTTTTAAAGATTCAGTTCGATGCCCTTTCCCGTACCTCCATCACACAGTAGCTTGCTTTAAAAAGATTCCTAACAAACAGTAACCCACTCTCCTGTATGTGGACCTCAGATATTACAGAGCAAAATAACTTCAAATAAAAATATCCATGAATCTTTTTTTTTTAAATTTTTTTTAAGTAATCTCTATTCCCAGTATGGGACTCAAACTCACAACCTCAAGATCAAGAGTTACATGCTCTATCAACTGAGCCAGCCAGGTGCCCCAATATCATACATCTTAAAAATGCAAAAATTATTTTACAACACAGTATTTAATATTCACACAAGGAAATAAGCCTTAAATATTTTCTCATTCATTACTCAACTACTTTAAAGATTATTTTCTACTTTGCGATCAAAGATGAACCCATATTACAATTTCTTCCTTGCAACAAAATGGGTTTAAAATGCAAGAAAAATTAAACGCACCTCATTGCTGGTTTTTTCTTCATGGTCAGTATCTTCCTTTGAAACGCTTATTTCTTTTTCTTCAACTTCAACATCAGATGATGCATTTGATTGTTTAGTTGATGCCTATAAACAATCAGGCCTATTAATCACAAAATAACATTTTACCCCAATTTAAAAATTTTCTACCCATGAAAAAATTCAAAGGCCTAGTTGGAAGAAAGTTATAAAAGTACCCTCATTTCTGTTCCATAAGATGCTTTTAACATACACAATTAAAAAATATTTTAAATTCTACTTTTTTAAAGTCTTAAAGGGATTGTATTCTTTTAATTAAAGGTATACAAAGTGTAAAGGATAAAACTATAAGGCAGAAATAGAAGTATAATTCCAAAGAATACCATTCTGACGTTCTGACCAATAAATATCCAACAAGAAACAATGTAACTTGATCTAGAATAGTACTGTTTACTCAACTACCGACATATTCCAAGGAGAAACTTACTCCAAGACACAGAGCCTTAGGAAAAGGCCTATATGACAGCTTCATTTAAATTCTTTGATCTATATCTCATACTTAGTTTATTTAAAAAGCACTGAGTGGGAGTCCAGTAATCATCAATTTTTTTTTTTTTTGTATTTGTGGATGGTAATTCAATCAGGCAGTGATTCATTCCTCTGGGTTCAGGGTGGGGGTGAGAACCAATCACCATTAAATATTAAAAGTACCCCCCAGATGATAAAATACATAGATGATCTACTAAGGACCCAAAAAGATGAGTAACAGAGGTAACACAGTACATATTAGGAGAAGGTAAGCACAGGTCTGCAAGATGACAACACTGCAGTCCAAACTATGCCCCTAATTTCCTTTCCAAGTTTAAACTGTAAACCCATTTCTTCTTTGGTAAAAATCCATAAAATTATAAAGTCACAACTGAAAAATATAAAAATGCCCCCCAAAATTACTTACATAAATTTTTGTAAATCATGATGGCCAATTTTTTTTTTGTTTTGTATGTGTTATTAAATTCATTTAATAATTTAAATACTTTTAAAATGTAATTATTCATTTAAATTAAGTATGAATTATTTAAATTCATTTCAATTTAAATTTCATTGTTTTCTCCAAATCCTAGGAATGTGCCACTGGGGATGTGTTTGGGCCAGAACAAAGTATATCATACCAGCACAATCATTCATACTTTTTAAAGAACAGAACACTGCTAGGTTTCATGCAGATGACCTACCAAAAATTTCATTGTGAAATGGAAAATCCCAAGCATGTATGGTAAAAACTACCTGGAGATTAAGTAGGTACATAGGAACAGGATAGAGTTACCATGCTGGGCTATCTGGAGGATGAAAAAGTCCAATCAAAGGACACATGATCCAAGCGAAGTTACAAACTGTTGGCTTCAGGAAATAATGAATTCAGTCTCTTTGGACTTCCATTTTACAACTGAGGCAACAATGATAGGAAACCATCTAGCCTTACATTCATGCAATATTTAGTGAATATCTATTCTTGCCACACATATAACAGGCACATACGACACACAACTTCTTTGTTCATGGAGCTAATAAACTGTGGTAGTGAAGTACAGAAGCAAATATGATATGGTATGATTAACAAGTAAGTTATGGGTTACGGTAATGAAGGTAGTGAGGGTCATCTAATGCAGCCATGGAGCATCAATGTAAGATTTAAATCTTCCAGGGAGAAAAGCACCTGAAAAGTTCTCAAAGGTGAGAAAAGGCATGGCACATGCAAAAAAAGAAAAAGAAAAAAAAAAGTACAGACTTCAAAGTAGAAAGCTGTAGAATTTTCTATCTGCTGCTATCTCCGTTAGTTTTTACTACCTCTAATTTAAATTTATTTTTTTAAGTAAGCTCTACGCCCCATGTGGGGCTTGAACTCACAACTCCAAGATCGAAAGTTGCATGCTCTACTGACTACCAGTCAGGTACCCCTCTACACCTCAGTCTAACCGAAATGAACAAAACCTCTGAACACATGAAAAACAATAAAAAGGAAGGTTAAGGCTGCTCTTCTAGACACCAAAAACATTAAGTATAAATCGCACTGTGCTGTAACTACTTAATTTAACCCATGTGAGGTCTGTATTTTAATACAATTTTATGGATTTAGAAATTAAAATGAATAAAAAAATACATCCTTCAAGTTATAATACCTGAATTTAAGAGAATAGTATATATGGCTTTAAATTCAATGATACGTCGAACTATCAATCAGGACTTAAAATAATTGAGTATTTCCCAGTTTTCTGAGACCTATTTAACCAGACAGGTAATATCCAGATATGAAAGATCAAGTTTCAACCTCACAAGCACAGTTTAATCTGAAATTCACAAGGCTCTTAGTATTTATTTTCCTACAGCTAGCATAATGATTATCCCCCAAGACTAAACAATACTAAACTAAATTTTATGTAATATAACGCACCTGTTGACTTGAAAATTTCACTTTTGGATTATTATCTATCTCCCATAAACCTTCATTAAAGCCTTTTCGTTTATTTGGTTTGCCGTACTTTTCCTTATTTTCTGAGTAAGGAAATATATCCTTTGGGCCTAAAAAAGCACTAAAAAAGGAGAGGGAGAAAAATGTGAATGCAAAGCAATCTCAAATATATCTCATTAAATAACACTATGCTATAATGCAATTATAAACAATTCTTAACCCAAAATTCACTTAAAAAAATCTTACATAAAAGGTAGACACAAATAACTCATTAAAGTTCAAATGCTTTTATTAAAAATTCAGTCACAAGCTCCTAGAATCCAGTCCCGTATTAAACACTCAAGTTGCACAACACGAATGTACTTAATGCCACTGAATTGTACACTTGAAAATGGTTAAAATGATAAATTTTAATGTATAATTTTAAAAAAATGCCCCAAGATAAAAAAGAACTGTGACACAACTGCCCTAATCCATTTAAAATGCACTCCAAATATAATTTTATTTCAAAGTAATTTGGTATAATACACAACTCATAAAACACTATCAATAAGGTATATTACTGTGCGTGTGTGTGTATAGGTTTTTGGAATAAAGTGTGTTAAGAATTTTACTTAATTCAATGAAGTAATGAGGTTATAAGTCGTTTGTCCATTCATATATTCATTAAAGTCAGTCTTCTATTTATGGTAGTTATGTTCTTTTAAGTCACCACAAATACCGAATTAGTGAATAATACACCACTGCCCCAGGGGAAAATACAGGGTAGGGTTCCTGTGAACCTCTGGTCACATTTTCATCAACCAATCAATACATAATCTTGTTTTTTTGTGTGTTTCTGTTTAAAGACACATTAACACATGTTAGGGCCTCATTCACACTGAACTCACAGTAAGCAACTTATATAACATACTTTCTCCATATAGCACAAAATTGTCTTCTTGCACTTAGGAACACTAAATAGCACTTCAGCACCATATTTGGTGGCTATAACAAACTGCAAAATGACTAAGAAAAAAAGCACAAAAATGCAAAAACTATAGCACTACCTGTGACTGCAGAAAGGACAGTTTATAGTATAAGAGCAATAACAAGAAGGCAAAGTACTGCCCTGGTCAACATCGGCTAGGAATGTGCATCAAATTACTCAAAATTTTTGCCATTTTGCTTGCACATGAAAGCACCGTTGAGTACTGATTTGGGTATATTTTTAGTGAGCAGGCAAATACACAAATATGGAATCTGTGAATGATGAGACTAAACTGTGTGTAATTGGAGATATTCTCCAGAACAGACCCCTTATATCTCCTATATCAGTTGATCCTGCAGATGTCTGTCAATTCTATAAAGGAAGATGCACTGTACCTGTGAGTTTTTTGGTTATGCTGCTTGATATATAGGTATTCACCAAAGGAAAAGGAAAAGCAGGTTACTACTACTCATTTCCTCTAAAATGTGCTATGATTTAAGATTATAAATTATTAATTAGGTATATATCACAAATTCCTTATCTGGTGAAATTCTTTTAAGAATTAAGGATCTAATGACTAGAGTTAATACTCCAGAGTATTTTAGAAGGCTTTAGGATAAAATTTTAATTAAAAAGAGACTTAGATAGGGCGCCTGGGTGGCTCAGTGGGTTAAAGCCTCTGCCTTCAGCTCAGGTCATGATCTCAGGGTCCTGGGATCTAGGCCCGCATCAGGCTCTCTTCTCAGCAAGGAGCCTGCTTCCTCCTCTCTCTCTGCCTGCCTCTCAGCCTACTTGTGATTTCTCTCTGTCAAATAAATAAATTTTAAAAAAATCTTAAAAAAAGAGAGACTTAGATAAAAATAAATAAAACAAAATAGATAGATAGATAGGTAGGCAGACAGACTTAGAGGGTGCCTGGGTGGCTCAGTTGTTAAACATCTGCCTTTGGCTCAGGTCATGATCTCAGGGTCCTGGGATCCCGCCCAGCATTGAGCCCTGCATCAGGCTCCCTGCTCCTTCTTCCCCCACATCCCCTGCTTCTGTTTCCTCTCTCTCTCTCTTTTTCTCTGTCAAATAAATAAATAAAATCTTTAAAAATAATAAAAATAAAGACTTAGAGTGCTATTTAAATATAACCAGTGCATATAAAAGTCAGCTTTATAATTTAAATTCTTTAATTTAGGAATTCTCACTGTATTGATGTATTTTTAACTGCACATTGATTAAAGCACATTTAAATCATCATTATCTCATTTGAATCAGAAATTCAGCCTTTTACCAGGAATCATTCATTCCTACCCATCATCTCTAATTAGAAAAATTAACACATTTAGTTAAAATATAAAACAATTCTTCCTACATAATGTTTCAAATTCCAAGTAAATAACTTGAGTTAAATATCCATCAAAAACAAATATACTTCTAGTTAGAACAAAGCAATTCAACACAAATTCTCTCTTGTAAAACCTCACAATAACAACTTATAAGGCCAAAGATGATAAGAAACACATTACCATCAGAGACCTAGAAGCTGGAAAGAAAACTGAATAAAGGCTGGACACTAAGCGGCAATGTACAAACACAGCATCATCCCTTGTAATTCAAAATGCCCAATGGGCTCAAAACTGGTGGTATCAAGAACTTCCACAAGTGGGAGGGATCTTAAATAATTAATAAAATTATAGAAAGTATTTTAAAACTTCCAACATGGGGCATTTTTAGGTATGACTCTAAACCTAAAAGCTATTCAAAAGAGAAGATTGGGGGTGCCCGGGTGCCTCTGCTGGTTAAGCGTCTGCCTTCGGCTCGGGTCATGATCCCAGGGTCTTAGGATTGGGTCCTGCATCGGCTCCCTGCTCCTCCCTCTGCCTGCTGCTTCCCCCTATGTTTGCTCGCTCTCACAAACAAAATCATAAAACAAAACAAAACAAAAAAAACGCAAGACGACTGATGCTACCACAATGTTATTAAGTGTATAAAGGTTTGACAGTTCACTTTACATGGGTTATTTCTCTCTTCTTAAAACAGACTGTCCTTACTTTGCACGACAGTATGAGACTATAAAAATGACCCTGCAAAGGGTGCCTGGGTGTCGCAGCTGGTTAGGTGTCTAACTCTAGGTTTCAGCTCAGGTCGTGATAGGTCAAGACCTTAGGGTCCTGAGATTGAGCCCTCTTGTCAGGCTCCACACTCACCAGGGAGTCTGCTTGAAGTTTCTCTCCTTTTGCCCCTCTCCCCACTCAAACACAAATAAATCTTAAAAAAAGACAGAGCAAGGCAATTTTAATTAACAAAGGGAAAAATTATGATCGTTCCATAATTTAAAACTGTCAAAACATTAAACTCTCTATTATTGACAGTGAAAAGACATGAAAAAATAATACTTATTTAGTACATTATAATTCAAAACATTAGAAACATTGATATTTTCTTTGTAAAAAAAATATAATTCAGGAAGAATAGTTTGAACAGTGCTTACCTTCTTCTGATCATATAACTTATGTATGGAGTGAGCATATTTTCTATGCCTTGGCGAATTGTCATATTCCTTTCTAAGTCTGATCAGCTTCCAACATTTTATCCTTTGCACTTCCAATGTTGTGAAATATGTCTAATGTTTTTTGTTGGCATCACTTCCTCTGAGACATCTTCATCCTTTTTATTACAACCACTTTCCTCATTTATGTTGCTAAGCTTGCCTTCACTAAGTTCCGCCGGTTGCACAAGCACTCTCTCCAAATGCAGCATGTCTACATTTGAAGGTTAGTTTTTTATTCTGTAACTCCACTTACATTCAGTTCAAATTTCACTTCTAGTGTTATTGTTTGCTGCACTTTCATCTTTTTTGGCCAATTCCCTATATTAATTTTTAAATGCAACCCGAGTGGGTATATCATTGAGATAACAACGTAACACCACCACTACACCCTGTCATCTATGCATGAATTGAACAGATGAACACTGACCAATCACCAAGAGCCCTTGAAAAACGTGACATGCTATGCATCTGTTATTTATATTTTGACTTGTGAACTGAAGAGCTAGCAGCAAATTTTGTGGCTTATGCAATTACAGTTAATATTCCAGGGTATGTGAAATTTGAACCATGTTACTGGGGGACTGGTGTTAAAATTTAACTAAAACATGATAACCAAAATTCATGCATACTGGGCCTGTACCCTTCTCTCCTCTTCATGCTTTGACTTTAAAATTCTATTTTTTTATTAGATAATACTGCTACCCTTGCTTTCTTTATGACTATATTATATCATTACTTGGTCATGTCTCATTTGAGCTTTGTCTCACTAAGTAAGACACAGCTAGATTATTAATCAAACCTGAAATATTTTTTCCAATCTGAAAGTCTTAACAGAATTCTAGTCATATAATGTAGTCATTTATATTTGGTCTTATTCACACCACCTCGTTTTACATATACTTTTTTTTTTAAAGATTTTATTTATTCATTTGACACAGAGAGAGATTACAAGTAGGCAGAGAGGCAGGCAGAGAGAGAGGAGAGAGGAGGAAGCAGGCTCTCTGCTGAGCAGAGAGCCCGACGCGGGCCTCGATCCCAGGACCCTGGGATCATGACCTGAGCCGAAGGCAGCGGCTTTAACCCACTGAGCTACCCAGGCGCCCTACATATACCTTTTGATTATACTTGGATAACTGTTATTTTTACCTTTGCTGAATAGGATTTTTTTTTTTTTAAGATTTTATTTATTTCTTTGACACAGAGAGACAGCTAGAGAGGGAGCACAAGCAGGGGGAGCTGAAGAGGGAGAAATAGACTCACCAGTGAGCAAGGAGCCCGACATGGGGCTCGATCCCAGTACACCAGGATCATGACCTAAGCCAAAGGCAGAAGCCTAATGACTGAGCCACCCAGGCGCCCCTGCTGAATATGATTTTTAAAAATTCCCCCTCCCCCGATCCTTCTCTAGGTTCAGATTTCAAGCTCCACTTTATTTTTACTATTCATTATGTTCACAGTATAGCAGACTCCTGAACAAAACAGTTTGAATGGTGCAGGTCCACTTATGAAGGGGATTTTTTTTTAATGGCATTGGAAATGTATTTTCTCTTCCTTATAATTTTAATTTCATTTTCTCTAACTTAATTTTAAGAATACAGCATATAATATATATTACAAAATACATACTAATTAACTATATTATCAGTAAGGTTTCCAGTCAACAGTAGGCTATTAGTAATTAAGTTTGTGGGGAGTCAGGGGCACCTGGGTGGCTCAGTCATTAAGCATCTGCCTTCGGCTCAGGGTCATGATCCCAGGGTCCTGGGATGAAGACCCACATCAGGCTCACTGCTTGGCAGGAAGCCTGCTTCTCTCTCTCCCCCTGCTTGTGTTCCCTCTCTCGCTGTGTCCCTCTCTGTCAAATCAATAAATAAGTAAGTTTTTGGGGAGCCAAAGTTATTTGCAGATTTTCAACTGCATGGAGGGTGTCTCTAACACCCACGTTATTCAAGGGTCAACTGTATAAGTCATACTTAAATTTGCATCTCTCTCTTTTTATATATACATATATATGTGTATGTATATATATACATACACATATATATAAATAGTTCACATTATGTACAGAAAGTTAAAAAATATTCACAGATGAAAAGATGCTCAATATCATTAGTTATCAGTAAAATGCAAATCAAAACCACAAGATACTACCTTCACACCCATAAAAAAGACAGGTAATAACACATCTTGGCAAAGATACTGATAAATTAAAATCCTCATATATTGCTGGTAAGAATGTTAAAATGAAGCATGGCTAATTTGACAATGGTCTGGAAATTTCTGAAAGGATTAAACATAAAGTTATCATTTGACCCAGGAATTCTACTCCTATAGCAGTAAACACATGTCCATGCAAAAACTGGTACACACAAAACCTGTATTCATAACAGCCAAAAGTAAAAACAATCCAAATGTCTATACAATGGATAAATAAAATATGGTAGATTAATACAATGGAGTATTTGGCAATAAAAAGTAATGAAGAACTATCACATAATACAGATTAACCTTGAAAACATCATAAATGAAAAAAAGCCAGTCATTAAAGACCACATGTTATACAGTTCCATGTACACGAAATGCTCAGAACAAGCAAACAGATTAGTGACTGCCATGGTAAGACAGGAGACAGAACTGTGGAGAAATGGAAGTATCCTCTAAAGGGCACAGGGTTTCTTTTTGGCATGACAGAACTATTTTAAAATTGTGCTAATGGCTGCACTACTCTCTTGGATATACTATGTATTGAACTATACACTTTAAATGGATGAACTGTGTGAGATATGCATTGTATCTCAATAAAGCTGTTGAAAATGTTCTTCAGTGAGTACATCTCCTACCAAAGAAAACAAAAATGATCCATAATTTTACCAACTATAGAGAGCCATTGTTTCAGCCTGCTTTTTAGATGTATACATATTAATACATAATTTAGATGTATGTACTACATACTCATCCATACCTTTTCAAATTAAAATGAACATCTCTTCATGGTATTAACTCCTAGCACTTACATATTATTTCACTGAATGACTATCTCAAAATAGACTGACTATTGTTGGGCTACTTTCTGTACATATTTCCTATTATAAAATAATGCAGCCATAATAAATACAATATTGCTCAATCCTTGCACCTATCTTCATAACATATTCTCAGTAGAACTGCTGTGTTAAGGAATATGTTCAAGACTATGGCACCTGTTAATGAGACTCAAAAAACCATGGAGGAAGAAAGAAGAATCTTCCCACATGCTCACTGTAAAAAAGAAAGGATAATTATGGAACATGATGGAGGTGTTAGCTATTGCTATAGTGGTAATCGTATTGCAATATATAAATGTATCAAATCATGGTGATTATCATATTACAATATAGAAATGTATCAAATCGATGTGTACACCTTAAACTTATAATTTTTTTTTTAAAAGACTTATTTATTGAGGAAGAGAGGGAGGGAGCAGGCGCTCATGGGAGGGAGTAGCAGAGGGAGAGGGAAAAGCAAACTCTGTGCTGAGCTCCAGAGTCTAACATGGGGCTCTACCTCAGGCCCCTGATGATCTGAGCCAAAACCAAGAGTCAGACACTCAACCACTCAACCAAATGAGCCACCCAGGTGCCCCAAACTTATACAATAGTATATATGTCTATTACATTTTAATAAAAAGAAATAAATAAAAGTACATGCCCACGCACCCACCCACCCACCCACACACCCCTCCCTCCCTAGGGAATGCAATCCCACAGGTCTGAAGAAGAAGGTGTAGATTGTTGTTTAGACAGCCATCACTACTCCCCAAGGGCACAACCTGATGTGGCTATGGCTCTGATTCATTCTTCAAAGCAGCCCATTTTAAAATGACATACCAAAAATAAATAGTTTTAAAATTAAGATCTAAAAAAAATAAAATAAAATGACCTATAAATCTCAAAGAAAATACATCAAAACAATCAAACTTTCGGGGTCATTTCTAAAAAATAGGAATAAAAATGATTTGCTTCCTTTATAATAAACTTCTTAAAATTTTAAAAATGAAAAGATACACATTAATTCAGAGTTACTCATCAAATTCCACAGGTGAAAAGGAACTTAGGTATCACTAAAATCCTCATTTTAGAGATTAGAAAACGGAAGACCAGAAGGATTCACTCATTCAAGCAAGGTCATCTAGCTATTGAACAGCAGAGCCTCAACTTTGTACCGTATTCCTTAAGAGAGTTTCACGGTTTCCTTTATTACTGTAAGTCTCTGAAACACCTACTAAAATACTGATACTATATTCCTATATATATGAACTCTGACTTTAAATACCAATGTCCTTGCCCTGAAGAATCAAGGCTACTGTAAAATGTCCTAAGAAAATAGCAATCAGGGAACTTGGGTGGCTCAGTCATTAAGCGTCTGCCTTTGGCTCAGGTCATGATCCCAGAGTTTTGGGATCGAGCCCCACACTGGGTTTTTCCTGCTCAGCAGGAAGCTGCCTTCTCCCTCTCCCACTCCCCCTGCTTATGCTCCCTCTCTCATGGTATTTCTGTAAAATAAACAAATAAAATCTTTTAAAAAAAGAAAAGAAAAGAAAAGAAAATAGCAAATCATTAACAGCTGGCCCTTGAACAACATGCGGGTTTGGGGTGCTGATCCCCCATACAGTCAAAAATCCACAAATAACTTCGTCTCCCCCTAAACGTAACAAATAGCCTACTGTTGACCAGAAGCCTTACTGATAAGTCAATCAACACACATTTTATATGTTACACGTATTATATACTATATTTTTACAATAAAGTTTGGAAAAATGAAACATTATTTTAAAAAATCATAAAGAAAAAATACATTTACATTACTATAAAAAGTCCGCAAAACAGATTTGCGCAGTTCAAACCCATGCTGTGCAAGGGTCAACAAATGCATCCCTCACCAAAGCTCAATTATCACCTGGAGCTCTATACCTTTAAGGCAAACCAGAAGTCATATGTAAAAAATGGGAAAACTTACCAGAGTTGAAAATACAAAGCTCAAAACTCATGTAACTGTGGCCAAGCAGTACTACTAAACAGTCCAATTTCTGGAAACACCAATTCTAACTTGCTGCTTCATTTCTCCATTATCATTAAATCACAAAATATGAAATATACTGTTTTATAACTAGGCTTCATTTTATTTTTTTAAAAGATTTTATCTATTTATTTGGCAGAAAGAGAAAAAACGTGTGTGCATGAGCACAAGCAGGCAGAGTGGCAGGCAGAAGCAGGCTCCCCACTAAGCAGAGAGCAAGGGGGAGTGGGAGAAGCAGCAGCAGACTCCTAGCTGAGCAGGGAGCCTGATGTGGGGCTCAATTCCAAGACCCTGGGATCATGACCTGAAGGCAGATACTTAATGACTGAGCCATCCAGGTGCCCCTCTCATTTGTTTTTTAAAGATTTTATTTGTCAGAGAAAGAGAGAGAGAAAGCAAGCACAAGCCGGGGGGCGGGGCAGTAGGCAGAGCAAGCAGAGCAGGCAGAGGGAGAAGCAGGCTCCCCACTAAACAGGGAGCCCAATGTGGAATCGATCCCAGGACTCTGGGATCATGACCTGCGCTGAAGGCAGACGCCCAACTGACTGAGCCACCCAAGCATCCCAGCACGCAAAGATTCTTTAGAATAGCAAACAATTCAAGAGACAACCGAATCTATATCTATGTGCCATAAGCCTGCTGGCAAAGAGATAAACAGTATAGGGCTTATGAGAAACTGTAAGATCCCACACCAACACATGTGGTTAGTTATGGCTAGAGTACAGAAGTTGCATAGAAGAACAAGCAGAGAAAATAAAATCCCACCCTATGATTTCATTTCTTTATTCCTCTGTGTAGACAGGTGATAGAAAAAACTGCCACCTCCCCATTCATCTTCACACCTAAAACTATGTGTCAGGCTGGTTTTAAAACTGCCTGTGATAGATATTTTTGAAGTTCATAGAACTGAGCATCCAACCTCCTTGTATTAGGACAAAATCAGTTAAGGAGATAAATTCAACAAAGTAACATCTTCATTTAAATTTTCTAGACTTTAGAGACAGACCTGTGAGAGTATTTCCTCAGTAAGCAATAGCAATCAGCAAAACTCGAACTGCATTTTAAACAATTTAACACAAGTATTAATTAGTCTTTGAAAAATAATAGGCTAACGTCATCTTTAGTAGCGGACATTTATTATTAAATGCAAGGTAGTATGTAGAATATCTTATTTCATGTAGTATATCTTTACACCCCAAAATTCTGAGACAAATTATTCCCATTTTAGAAATAAGAAAAGGACACAAGGCTAAGTAACCTGCCCAAGCTCATACAGCAGGTAAATGGCAGTCAGAATTCACAAATGGTCTTCTGATCTAGTTGTCTTAAACATTTGCTCTATAAATGTTGGTTAATGGACAGCAAATTCATAATCAACAAATGATTTTATCTAGGGCGAACACTTTCGAATATTTACTTAACAGCTACTATGCACGAGGCATTTAAGTAAATGATGACAAGATAGACAAATGTCTCTGTTCTCCAAGCTCTTCACTTGTGAAAAAAAAAATTTCAGTCATCACAGCAATGAAGAAAATAAGTATGAATAAAGAGGACGTGAGCTAAGATCTAAATGACTTTGAAAATCAGAAGGCGTTTCCCAACAAAGAAAAAAATAAGGACAGACCTGAGACAAGAGAAAGTAGATTTATGTAACAGTGAAAAAAAATCCGATGAGGTTGGAGAGGTAACCATAGGCTAATTCATACAGTTTTTCTTTTTTTAAAGATTTTATTATTTATTTGACAGAGAGAGAGTGAGCGCACAAGTAGGCAGAGCAGCAGGCAGAGGGAGAGGCAGAAGCAGGCTCTCCAAGGAGCAGGGAGCCCGATGAGTGGCTCAATCCCAGGACCTTGGGATCATGGCCTGAGCTGAAGGCAAACGCCCAACGACTGAGCATCCAGGTGCCCCATAATTCATACAGTTCTTAACACACAGCACTTATAAATTGTGGGGGTCTGTTTGTTGGTTATGTTAATTAGGAAGCCACTGAAGATTTCTGGACAGGGAAATTACATGATCTGACAATCTTTTTAAAGATTTTATTTATTTATTTGTGAGAGAGAGGGCACAAACGGGGGGGGGGCAGAAAAGAGAGAGCAGCAGACTCCCCTCTGGGCAGGGAGCCCAATGAGGACTCATCCCAGGACACTGGGATCACGACCTAAGGCGAAGGCAGATGCTTAACTGACTGATCCACCCAGGTGCCCAAGTTAGGACCCTCTAAGAGTAATTATGGCATGAGCTGAAGTTGTAGGAGGAGACAGGGAAGAGTGGACAGATCATAATGCACTCTAAAAGAAAAGAATACAACTCGCAGGCTGACTACTAGTGGGGAGGAAGGGAAAAGACATGTAATCCAGGGAAAAGATATGTAATCAAAGATAACACCATGACTTGGCTCCAGCAAAGCACTGGGTCCTTGTCAGTCTCATTTACTAAGAATCTGTCTTGAATGTTAGTTTTAAGATACCTAGCAGATGGTCACAGTTGGTATACATAAGGGCTCATTGTTGTCTAATGTTCAAAACTCGACTGCTAGATGAATTTACTGTGAATGTCATAAAATGCTAAGAAAAACCAAAGTTTCTACATCAGAGCAAGAATGAATGATGCTCCAAAAAAAGTCTGTACTAAATTCACATTTAAAAAATAGCCTTGGGCGCCTGGGTGGCTCAGTGGGTTAAAGCCTCTGCCTTCGGCTCAGGTCATGATCTCAGAGTCCTGGGATCAAGGCCTGCATCAGGCTCTCTGCTCGGCAGGGAGCCTACTTCCTCCTCTCTCTGCCTGCCTCTCTGCCTACTTGTGATGTCTCTCTCTGTCAAATAAATAAATAAAAATCTTAAAAAAAAATCCTTAAAAAAATCTTAACCTATCAATCAGTTATGAACAAGTATAGTTTTCCAAATTGTCATTTCTTCTCCCATGTTCTTTTCTTCCCATATCCCTAACTATAGGCTGTTAGGATAAACTTTCACTTATTAAGCAAAATCCACACTGAAAGGTTCCCAATAACCACCATCCCAATTTAAGGGGTGGGAGGCAGCAAGACCTAGTTTCTAAAAATTACCCTTAAATACAAAAAAAGTTATCACCAGACCAATGGAGATACGGCAGCACAGCCTTTCCAAAGATACACTTAAAACAACACTAAACCACAAAGCATCACATGTTGAAATGAAAATTTAGTATTAGCTTAATTTTATAGTTATATTCTAAATCCTTGAACATATTCCAATTACCTAAATATTAATAATTCATTGTCTTCATTAATCATTCAAATACCACTTTTTGTTATTAACCAAACAATGCTTAATGAAAGTTTGGTTATTTGGTGTTGTTTCAAAATTTACAGATATTTACAATGTAAAAAATCTTCACTTTTAAATGCTGGGGGAAGGTATAGTCATTCCCCTAAACATAATATAAAAATAAACTATGTGTTCTATGAAGCTATAACCACATATGAAAGCATATAAAAATCTGTCCCATTTCAGAAAAATCACATTTAAAGAATTCTAAACTCATAAAACGGAAAAATTCTAAGGAATGTCTACTCACATTACTATAGTGTTTCCAAACTTCACATGCATCAGAATCATCTGGAAGGCTTGTTAAAACAGATTGTTGGGCCCCACACCCCAGTTTCTGATTCAGTAGTTGTGAGGTGGGGTTCAAGAATTTGCATGTCTGAAATTCCTATGAGATGCTGGTGCAGCCTTGGCCTACTACCACACTTGTAAACTGCTATTCTAAGACTGGGTACACAAATTTTTCATTAAAAGATACTTTTTCCTATTAAATTTATAGGAATTTTTAAAATGGTAGACTACCCTATTGAGTGAGAAATTCATCATTTCTTACAAAACTTAAAGTTTTTATGTACAGGATATACCTAAACCTGACTCAAAGTAATTATGAACACAGATCCAATTCTAGACTCAAAACTGCATTTAAGAAAATAATAATTATGCAACACTGTATAATACCGTTAATATGACATGTCCAGAATTGGCAAATCTACAGAATGGTTGTCTAATCCTTGGGAGGAGGGAATGGAGAGTAACTGGTAATGGATATGAAAATAAATGTACTAAAACCCACTGAATTACACACTTTAAACAAGTGAAACCTTATGATATAAACTTCATCTCAATAAAGCTGTTAAAAGAAATTATGAGAAAGTTCACACAGTAGCTACGCAACATTAAACCAAATGTTGCCATTGTAGACACTGAGAAACACATAATTCTAATTAGCTATATCAACAAATTTGTTTCTCCTGGTCCAAGGTAAACAAGACTACTTTACCAAAATTATTGCAAATTTTAAACTTCAAGTCCAAAATCAGCAAAATTATATAAACAGTACTTCTAAGCCTGTTAAATTATAGGTATGTAGAATATCACACACCAAAATCAATGCAACAGGCCTTGGAGTAGTCCTATGCACCTAGAAGTATCAGTTCAACAATATTTGGTTATAATTTTTGAAAAATATACTTGCTCTACCAAATTGGTCCTCTGCCCACATATCCACCAGGGGCAGCAGAGCAAGCAGTCACAGTGGCTCTCAGGACCAAAGAAATACACACAACAGAGAACTATCCAGACTTCTCACTCCTTCCATAATATACCATTTGTGTGGCTAATATCACCAAAGTCTAAAACAAGGTATTAAGCTGTTTTCATGAAAAACATTTATTATACTAAATATCAGTACCAAATGCCCTGTTAATAACTTTCTTTACATACTTTCATCTATCAGTCATTTTTCTGGTTGCTGAGAGGATCCATATACATCCCCCTTTTCTAATTAAGTAATCATCTATTCCAATTAAAGTTAAACCTGCAGCATCTAATTTTTCTACCCTAAAAATAAATTTTAAAAGGGAAACTTGAAGACTTTTTCCAAAATTCAAAGACGATCTTAAGGTTTCCTATTATTACTCTACTATTTTCTCTGTGAGGTAATGTCTACTTGTTTTTCCTTTTATGCTCAGTGACCCTACTAAATTAACTCTGATTTGCCTTTACAGCTAAAAGGACTTACGTCTCATGAGTTCCAAAAAAGAAAATGGGTAGTTTGTTTGTGGGTGGTTTTACAGCTCCATCAGGAACTTCATCTACCTAAAAGAAAGATCAGAAAAATTAAAATCTTTTAAATCATACACACCTCAACACACCAGAATAAAGTGAGAACAAGACATCCAAAAAGGACCTAATAAAAGTAGACCAGTTCTGTAGGTTCATGAACTCTATCTCAGTTCTGAAACCCAAAATATTTCTCAAAACTCATCTGAAGGCAAAACCTGGACTGCCAATGAAGGTATTTCATCATTTCTTTTATCCACCAGTGTTTCTACTGATGCTTCTCTGCAAAAATACTGTTAGATTACCATGTGCCATTCTAGAAGCATATCAAGAGCAAATATATACCATATATACCACGGTTACCTCAAATTCTGAATTTTTAAGCATATCTGATCCCAAGCATTTCAGATAAGGGAGCTTGAGCCCGTTCAAAAATCCTAAGTGATATTTCTGCAGGGAGGCTATACAAGTATGAGAGTAATGTAAAAGCAGACACGAATGAAAGTTTCAAGCAGTTATTTCTCAAAGTTTGAAATACATGTTCTAGAAAGACCTTGTACCTACACATGGCTGAATCACATGAAGTTCTGTTCCTTTTTCATTTCTTTCAATCATTTTAATTAAGTAATGAAGAAAGTATCAGGTGCTATCATGTCTAACATACCTGTAATACTTGTTAGTTTCTCTTAACAATAAAGGAAAAGCAGACCTCAAAGGTAACGCCATCAGGCCATAATATCAAGCCAGAATTTAACACTTTAATTTTTTCATTACTTAACTTCATAAAATTTCGGTGTCACAACCTTCCTAATTTCAAAGACATTTTAAAAAATCGATTAGCTTTGTTAAGAAGGAAGCAGACCACTTGAGGACCTACTATGCTCCATATGCATGACCATGTTGAAGAAAAGATGGTGAAAGTGATTTGACTATTTTGCAGTCTGATGGTTTCAGACATCAACAGAAACATTATCATCTAACACTCTTAGGGAATTTAATTTCTTCACTTATACCATCATTACACTGGTCATTTCAACCTCATGAGAAGGCCCCGAGAACTGTAAAAATCCTTAGAATCCTTAGGGATATTTTCTGTCAACCCAGTTCATATGCTTCTTTCTGTTAGCAAACAGTTTTAAATGTGCAGTACTTATGGAGTTTAATAAGCATTAGGCAATCTTTAAAAAGTTGGCTGTAAAAACAGCTATTCCTGATACAAATTACAAGAACATGCAAAACTTAAAAATTAATGAAGTCTGAAATACAAAGACAGAAAACATTAAAATCAAAATACGGACAACTATCATCTTCACAGACGATAATAAATACCCTAATGTCTCTAAAGCAAAGACATAATTTGTTAAGATTGGAGATGATAAAAAAAGGAATATAATTCTCGGACACAGTATCAAACCAAATTCAGCTGCTTCTAAAGAAAGAAAGGAGAAAAGAGACAAAAATTTCCCATTCCAATCCAAGTAAACTTGCTGAATATAGAACCTATTAATGAAGGAAAACACTCTGGCTCTCTTAAGGCTACCTACTCTGCTTTTAGCAGTACCAACTCTTAATCACCTAAGACAATGAAGCATGTGGAGAGGACAATTTGTAAGAAAAGTAGGTAACTTTTCAAACATTTTCATTTCACTTTTCACTGTAATGTAGCATCGAAATGTGAATACAGATATACCCTATAACCTCAGATTTTATAACACCTCAAAATAAATAAGGATGTTAAAACCATGAAAAAAAGTATCTTGGAGGGGCCTTAAACCTGCCCGGTTTCCCTCTTCTCTATTCAGACAAAAAAACAGTGTTTTATAAGTACATGATTACATACTAAGGACTGTAGGGCACATGAAGAAATTCAGTTTACGTCTATTGCCCTCAAGAAGCTTACAATCCATTAAAAAAAGCTTATAATCTATTTGGAAATCAAAGCACACACCTAAGAGTTAAAATGTTATCACAAAAGCAATAGAATAGTGTCAAATATATAGTAAGAATTATGAATAAGAATTGTTCAAGATAAGACTCCACTGAAAAGGCAGACTTGATAGACTGCTGGGGTGGTGGGGGTGGGTGGGGAATCTTTCCAGGTTTAGGAAGAAAACCTGCAAGCAAGAACTGGGTGGGAAAAATCAAGAGAACAGTAAACATTTTATACTTGGACGGCAGTCAGCAAACACACTACATGATTCTCTGTAATCAATGGGTATGTTTTCTCCCATCTGACATAATTAAAAATACAGGCTTTAATTGTCTTTTAAGAAATACACTCCTCAAAGAAGAGTAAACTGGTGGAAGTTACAACTTTAGAATATCAAGTTTATATTTTAAAAAGATCTTGAGCATTCTAATCTAATGGATTTCAACAGTTTTTTGGTTCTATCATGATCTTAGAACCTGAGTCCTACCATAAGCTAACAAAAAGACCTCCTTTTCTGAAAATAGCGTTTAGGTATTATTCTCAATTCTTAAATGTCACAAAAATCCTAGGCCTTAACTACCTCTCTGTACCACTAGATGTGAACCTAGGAATCTGGGTCTACTGCTTTTTCGCCTATGGGAAACAAAGAGGTAAAACAACTTCTTCAAGGTCATAAGTTAAACTTCACGAATACAAACATGAAAATAAATTTACAAAAAACTTACTTTAAAATTTTCAAGAATATCCAGTCCTGAATCTCTATATTAAACAAATCCAGAAGGTCTCATCAACTACAAAACATAAAAAAAAATCCCTCCAAAACCAATTTAATCACATCTTTGACATCCAAGAGTCTGCATAAACTCCACTGATACTCTACCTTTTACTCCAATTTTTTAAAATGTCAATGTTTCATTAAACGGTAAACAAAGTCCAGCCTAGATTATTTTCACCTGCAATGGAACATTATTAACTGGCATCACGTTTAAATATTTCCTATTAAGAAAACCTGCCCAAGTCTGTCAAAAACAAACCCTTAAGGGAAACGCTTAAGTAGAAACACCTGGATTTTTACAATTCCACAGGAGATTCCTGGGCGAAAAGCTAAAACGAAAGGTTACAAAAGAGACCAAAGGAAAGAGAGGGGGAGAAAGGACACGAGAACAAAATTAAGAGAAAGGGTAAGAAGTAGGCCCCTGGGGAAGGCAGCGCCGCTAAACGCGAAGGCTAAAATCACTTACTCGAGCTGGCCAATGAGGATAACCTTTCATCTTGGCGAAGATGAGGTCTCCAGGTTTGAAATCGCGAGTCATGTTTCGGGGGCGAGGCCGGGGGTCTGAAGCCCAGGGAGGAGGCGCGGCGGGGCGGACGGCGGGGGATGCCGGCGGAGGGCGGACGGGAGCCGAGGCTCCCGGGGCTGCAGGAGCGGAAGATGCCTCCGGGCGTCCCGACGCGCCTGCGAGGGAGAGCACCGAGGGCGGTTAATGCTGAGAAACCCGAAGGGAGGGGCCGCACGGGGCGGCCCGGGGAAGGGGGNNAGGGGGAGGGGAGGCCCGGGGAGGGGTGGGGGTGGGAGAGTGAGGGGAGAGCCGCCTCCCGCTCCTCCCCTGCGAGTGCGCGGCCTCCGCAGCCCGGGAGCTAGCCCTCCAGGCTGCAGCAGGTCCACCGCTCGACGACCGAAAAGACGCCACCACCTGAGGCTGAGATGCTTCTCAGCCCCGCTTCCCCTTTCTCCCGCCCCATCTTTCCCCCGGCTTTTCTTCTCCGGGCTTAAGCCCCAAGAGGGAGGG
>LNAC01000796.1:1267-121584 GCA_002007465.1 Ailurus styani | reverse complement strand
CCCCGCCGCCCGCTCACCTGCCGGGGCCGCGGGCGCTGAGGCTGCGGTGGCGGGCCGGCCGCCTCTGCCCGCGTCCACGCAAGCCACCTGCGCCACCAGCTGCCGCAGAGGCGTCTCAACGGCCCCGAATCGCAACCGCCGCCGCCGCTGCCGCCGCCGTCGCTGCGCTGCTCCCGCGCGGCTCCCGCTCGGCGCCCGCTAGCACTCGGGCGGGACCAACTCTGGGCCGAGGGCGGGGGGACAACGCAGCACCGGCCTGAGGTGTGTGGCTCGGCAGCGGAACTTCGGAAGCCGCTAGATCTCCACATTGCCTTTTGCCAGGCAGTTACAGCCAAATGGAGAGAGATACTGAGGCAAAGGAACAAAGCAGTGGGAGAAGCAAGCTCGGCCGTCGTCGGCTCCCCCCTGCGGCTTGCAAAGTGGTCGGGCCCGGCCCGCCCCTGCTGGCTGCTCTGCGTGTGTGTATTTGTATGTGTACTGTATGTAAAAGGCGGGGAGGGAGGAAACGATTGTTGTGGACGGGGTTTGGGGGCGGGTATCCGGGCCTCCAGCCCTTGGCTGTGTGTTAGGGAGAACCTGGCCGCCTAAGCTGCATGTTCTTGCATCGTTTCCCAGGGTGGGGAGGCTTTAATGCTGCACTTGCGCGGTTTGCACCATCCATCCAAAAAAGAACTGTACAAAAACCCATAGATGAAATCGGAGCGTGAGGCTGTTGCAGGAGTGTGCAGATCCTAGGCCTCTTACACCTCGCTGAATGGGCCTTTTCCTTGAAATTGTAATATGAGAAAGCCGTATTTCTTTTCTTTTAAATTTAAAGCACCAAGAACTATTAAAACTACAATCCTAACGAATGCAAAATGTGAAGGGAAGAAAACAATGACAGGAAAGCATAAGTCTTTCAGATAGGATGTGGGTTTGGGCCCGTGCTAAATTTTAGCAGCATCTAAATTGTATTTCTTTAGTAGAATGGTAGCTGGGTGATGGTCAAGTGTAGAAGCGTTGCTAAACCTCTCATGTTTTGTCTCTTAAAATACTCTTCAAGGGATTTCTAAAATTATTTTATTTTTTGATCCTTCATCTAATACATTTTTAAGACGTTGAGTAACATGCCCAGCTCTTTAACAGGAATTGGTAGTTTAATATTTCTACTGTACCAGAACTATTTCACAAGAATTGTCTAATTTCACCTAACCATTAACATTCACCCAGGGTCCCAATACATGTAGTAAATAAAAAGACAGTTTGAAAATGAGTAAAAGTTAATCTTAAGTTTTGTTTCATGCTTCACTGAATCCCCCCCAGAAAGTACCTACTGTGTGTCCCCAGCATTTTTAGATGCTGGGGATACCACCAAAAACAAAAAGCACAAATACTTTGTCTAAAACAAAATATGAAAAAGCTTAAGAATATTACAATATATCAATAATGGTATGTAGCGCATACTCCTTTAAATGAAGAACTCACAACTGGGAATAAGTCAGGGAAAGCTTTATTAAAGTAGGTAAATTCGAGGAGAATACTTTGAAAGAGATACTTCCTTAAAAAGAATGAAGACATCCCCAAAGCAAATTGTCTTGCAGGGAATCTCAAAAGACTAAATCATACCTCAGCAACAGGCAGAGGGTTCCAAGTGTTGCAAAAAGAGAAATTGACTGGGAGTGAAAAGGGAGAGGCTGGAGGCCCAGATACCCGCCCCCAAACCCCGAAGCCTCTCATCCTGAATGAGTTTGATATGATGTATACTAGCGAGCTACTAAAGGTTACTGAGCAAGAAAGTAAAGATGATTCTTTAAAAAGTTATTCTTGCTTGGGCGCCTGGGTGGCTCAGTGGGTTAATGCTTCTGCCTTCGGCTCAGGTCATGATCTCAGGGTCCTGGGATCGAGGCCCGCATCGGGCTCTCTGCTCAGCAGAAAGCCTGCTTCCCCCTCTCCCTCTGTCTGCCTCTCTGCCTACTTGTGATCTCTATCTCTGTGTCAAATAAATAAAATATTAAAAAAAAGTTATTCTTGCTTGCTACGAAGGAGGTGACGGTAGAAAGAGGTTGGAGGTTACTGTTGTACTCCCAAAGTGACCCATTTCTAGATGAGACTGGTGACTGAAAAGGGCAAGAGAGTGAACAACTAAATACACAAAAGAATGATTACCGGGCATTAGCCATAGATCGTGTACAGGAAAAGTGGAGAAAGATGTATTGAAGAAAATTCCAAGACACTGAATAGGTGAGACCAAGGCACCAACCAGCTACCATTTCTTGCACACCTCCTTTGTTCTAAGCCTTTTAAAGCTTTTCAATTCCAAGTATGGTCCAGGGCCCAGCAGCATGGGCTATATCTCCCCAGGTTTGCTAAATCATAATCTGCATTTTAACAAAACCCCAGGTGATTCTTATGCATATTCAACTTTGAGAGACTATTGCTAAGGAGGATGCTACAGGAACATTAAACCAAGTAAGGAAAACAAGTGTAATAGATAAATTATAATGAATATTAAAAGATAACTTTTTATTAGTGCTAAATGATAAAACAAAAAAAGGAATGGTTACTGTGAGTGGGGGGCGGTCCTCAGAAAAGACATGAAAATAGAGGGAAAATGGAAAAGCATTGCTGTTTCAGTGTGAATGTTAAAAATAGAAAGTACAACCTTAGCTCTTGGTGTCTTTAAGTTTGGCAATTTCAATTTGTGATAATCTATAGACAACAAGCGAAACCCTTGAAAACAGTACGTCAGGGCAAAACAGGTGGTAGTTTAAGCCTCCAGAGAACAAAAGCCCAGGATCCCTGGGAGCCTCAGGTCGGAAAGGGAGGGAAAGGGGGAGTGGCGAGGGAGGAGGGAGGGTTGCCCTCGGCAGAGCCGCTTGGAGAGCTTTTCTGAACTACTGAGAGCCTGTGCCCCTCGCCAGCCAGGCTTGATGCCCCCGCCCCATACTCCATCTTCTTAGGGAGGGGATGCCAGGAAAAAGTATAGCAAGATAGAGATTGAAGGGCAATGAGAAAGCTGTAAGGAGAAAATACAATTTCCAAAACAGCTGAAGCAAGGGGCGGGGGAGATGAGGTGGGGAAGGAGATCTAAATGAATTCAGGAAGGAACTCGATTTACAGTCTCTCATTTTATCAGGGTGCTCCTATCCCCATTTTACAGATGAGAAGACGGGCTCACAAAAGTTCAGCAACCTGCCCCAAACCACACATCTAGTCAATCGGCCAAGACAATGCTGCAACGGGTCAATTCTCTAGTCCACGCCTTGGTGTGCTCCCACACCACCTCTAGGTGGAGCAGGGGGCCAGCCGTGCTGGAGGCCAAGGAGCTTATGATTAGAAAAAGATGCTGGAAGGAAAAGCAGCCAGCGCTCACTCTTCCACCTTCTGTCTTTTGACTCGAAAGTATTTCCAGCTTCAAATTTCCTAACGACCTTCCTCTACCCTACCCCACTCCCCAGCTTGTCCCTACCATCAGTCCATTCTATTTAACTCCCAGTTTTTCTTAAAAACTCAACCCCCAAATCACCTCTGGAAAGATTTCAGGCTTCATCTTACTGTGGCATAATTTCTTACTTACAATCCTTCAGACTAATATTTAAACCGCTTAGAAATAGGCACCATCGGTGCCTGGGTGAGTCAGATGGTTGAGCATCTACCTTCAGCTCAGGTCATGATCTCCAGGTCCTGGGATCAAGCTCCACATGGGGCTCCCTGGCTGGCTCAGCAGGGAGTCTGCTTCTCCCTCTCTCTCTGCCTCTCCCCCTACTTGTGTGCTCTCTCGCGCGCTCTCTCTCTCTCTCTCAAATGAATAAATAAAATAAAATAAAATAAATAGGCACCTTCTTAGTCACCAGTGCCTGGCATTTAGTGGGCACTAAATATTAAAATTTTTTCCTAATATTTGTTGAATAAGAGGAAGGGGCAAGTGAAAAACCCCCTAGGCTCTTAGTCTGAGAAAACAGAAAAAAAGACACTTTAAAAGACATTTGTTTTTGTTTTGACTTTGTGACTTTTTCATGTACTTAAAGGTTAACCCTTTAAAAGCACTGACACGTTTTCATGGACTAAAATACATTCATCTAACAGTTTTAATGGAAGTCTTTCTAAATGAGATTTGATACATATCCCCCAAATTAAATAATGATAATCCTTTCCCTCACATCTCTTACATAGAATATACATAATTCCCTACCATAATACACAGTATTTATAACATACCTTAAACTCATGAACGTGAACCCCAATTCCTGAACTTTTCTTTTGTGTGAACCTTCAAGCCTCATGATGGGGAAGTTAGCAAGAATAAGGGGAAGATAAAGGGCATTAATCAAAGTCACTCAGAGATCATAAATCTGGTCTAGGTCTACCTTCCCCTGGCTTCCCTTAGCTTTAGTAAGCATTTGGAATTTGGAATTTTTTAGTAATAGGGCTAGGAGAAGGAGAGAAAAATAGTATTTGTAGTGTCTTCTCACATGTGTGTGTGACCCTTGTTTCCCACAATGCTTTCTTTTTTTTCTTAAGATTTTATTTATTTGTCACAGAGAGAGCGCAAGCACAAGCAAGAGGAGAAGCAGGCAGAGGAAGAAGCGGATTCCCTGCTGAGCAGGGAGCCCAGCATGGGACTCTATCCCAGGACCCTGGGATCATGACCAGAGCCAAAGGGAGACGCTTATCTGACTGAGCCACTCAGGAGCCCTGGTTTTTTTTTTTCTGCATGACCATGAGTATCTCCCTACAGGTACCACCACTTTAGAGTCATCCCAACCCCTACGCCTTGCAATTCCTAGCTGTTGGCAATCGCTAATCATTTCTCTGTCCCTATAATTTTGTCATTTCAAATCTTGTCATTTCATTTCATTATATATATGGAATCATACAGTATATGACCTTTGCAGAAGGGCTTTTTCCATTCATCTTAATGCTTTTAAAATCCATTTAAGGGGCGCCTGCGTGGCTCAGTCGTTAAGCGTCTGTCTTTGGCTCAGGTCATGATCCCATAGTCCTGGATAGAGCCCTGCATGGTCCTGGGATCACTTGGTCCTGGGATCCCATGGTCCTGGGATCGAGCCCCGCATGGGGCTCCCTGCTCAGCAGGAAGCCTGCTTCTCCTTTTCCTACTCCCCCTGCTTGTGCTCCCTCCCTCGCTGTCAATCTCTCTGTCAAATAAATAAATAAAATCTTTAAGGAAAAAAAAGGCCATTTAAGTTTTTTTTTAAGGTTTTACTTATTTATTTGAGAGAGAGACTGTGAGCCTGAACAGAGGGCGGGGCAGAGGAAGAGGGAGAAGCACACTCCCCACTGAGTAGGGAGCCCGAAGCTGGGCTCAATCCCAGGATGCTGAGATCATGACTGAGCCAAAGTCAGATGCTGAAATGATTGAGCCACCCAGGTGGCCCCATTTAAATTTTTCTGTATATCAAAAGTTCATACTTTTTATATTTGAGTAGATTCCATAGTATAGATTTATATAGTTCGTTTAAACATTTACCTGTTGAAGAACATTTTGGTTGTTTCCAGAATTTTGCTGTTATAATGAAAACTGCTGTAAACATTCCTGTACACGTTTTGTGTAGATAAAAGTTTTTATTCCTCTGGGATACATGCCCAGGAGTACAATTACTGGGTCATATTTTAGTTGCATGCTTAGGCTTTTTAAGAAATCGCCGAACCATTTTCCAGAATGGCTGTGCGTTTTACATTCCCACCAACAATGTATGAGCGATCTAGTTTTCCACACCTTCACCGCCATTTGGAATTGTCACTAGTTTTTCTTTTCACTGCTCTAATAGGTGTGGTCTTAATTTTCATTTCCCTAATGATTTGTGATAGTAAACATCTTCCTATGTGCTTATTTGCCATCTGTATGTCCTCCTTGGTGAGTTGTCTCTTCATGCTCTTAGCCAATTTTCTAACTGGATTAATTTTTTACTGTTGAGTTTTGAGCATTCTTTCTATATTTTAGATAAGAATTCTTTGTTAGATATGACTGGCAAATATTATCTCCCAGTCCATACCTTGTCCTTTCATCTTCTTTACAAGATCATTAACAGACTAAAAATTGTTAATATTGATGAAATCCAATTTAGCAACTTTTTCTTTTATACATTATGTTTTTGTTGTCATGTGTAAGAACTCTTTAGTAAGCCTTGGGTTGTGAAGATTTTTCTCCTATGTTTTCTTCTTAAAAATTTACAGTTTAATATCTTATGTTTAAATCTACGATCCAATTTGAGTGAATTTTTGGGTAAGATACGACATTTAGGTGGAGGTTCATTTTTATTTTGTCTATGGATATCCAAATGTGGGCGCCTGAGTGGGGCCTAAGCCTCTGCTTTTGGCTCTGCTTCTGGCTTTTTGCTCATGATCTCGGGGTCCTGGGATCGAGACCCAAATCGGGCTCTCTGCTCAGCGGGGGGCCTGCTTCCTCCTCTCTCTCTGCCTGCCTCTCAGCCTACTTGTGATCTCTCTCCCTCTGTGAAATAAATAAATAAAATCTTAAAAAAGAAAAAAACATGATATCCAAATGCCCCAGCACCTTTATTGAAAAACTACCCTTGTTTCACTGAATTGCTTTTTTACCTTTGTTAAAAATCATTTTACCATACTGGTGTGAGCGTGTCTATTTTGTTCAACTGATCATTGTGTCTCTCTGTCTGAGCCACGGTTTTGATTACTGAAGTACTACATGCTGTCTTGATTATTGAATCTCTATAATAAATTGTAAAACAAGATAGAGTGATTCTTTCTGCTTTATTCTTGTTTTTCTAATTTTTTTCTAGATATTCTAGTTCCTTGATTTTCCATAAAAATTTTAGAATAAGCTTATCTATATCTATTAAAAAACCTTCCTGAAAGTATAATAGGAATTTTTTTGAGAGAGAAAGCATGAACATGTGGGGGAGGGGCCAAGGGAGAGAGAATTATTTTTAACTTTGTTATTTTATTATTTATTTAAAAGTTTTTTTCATTTATTTGACAGAGAGAGAGGGAGAGAGGGAGAGAGCACAAGCAGAGGGAGCAGCAGGTGGAGGGAGAGGGAGAAGCAGGCTTCCCGCGTAGTGAGGAACCCCATTCAGGGCTGGATCCCAGGACTCTGGGATTATGACCTGAGCTGAAGGCATACACTTAACCCACTGAGCCACCCAGGTGCATCTCTTTTTTATTTTATTTTATTTTATTTTATTTATTAGAGAGAGAGCATGAGTGTGGGGGGGGTCACAGGGAGAGGGAGAAGCAGACTCCCTGATAAGCAGGGAGCCCAAGTTGGGGTTTATGGGGCTGCATCCCAGGACTCAGATCAGGACCTGAACCGAAGGTGGACGCTTAAACAACCGAGCCATGCAAGCACCCTGGGAAAGAGAAATGTTAAGTGGGCTCCTTGCCAAGTATAGAGCCCATGTCTAGCCTGATCTCACAACCTTGAGATCTGAGTCAAAATCAAGATTTGGTTGTTTGGGGTACCTGGGTGGCTCAGTCGTTAAGCGTCTGCCTTTAGCTCAGATCATGATCTCAGGGTCCTGGGATCGAGCCCCATATTGAGCCCCACATCCAGCTCCCTGTTCCATGGAAGCCTGCTTCTCCCTCTCCCACTTTCCCTGCTTGTGTTCCACCCCCCTCCCTGTCAAATAAATAAATAAAATCTTAAAAAAAAAAAAAAGAGTTAGTTGATGCTTAACCAACTAAGCCACCCAGGCACCCCGGATAGGAATTATGTTAAACCTATATATCAATTTGGGGAGAATTAATATCTTTACTAGGTTGAGTCTTCTAATCTATGAACACAATATGTTTGTCCGCTAATTTAAATAATCTTTAGGGCGCCTGGGTGGCTCAGTGGGTTGGAGCTGCTGCCTTCGGCTCAGGTCATGATCCCAGGGTCCTGGGATCGAGGCCCACATCGGGCTCTCTGCTCGGCAGGGAGCCTGCTTCCTCCTCTCTCCTCTCTCTCTGCCTGCCTCTTTGCCTACTTGTAATCTCTCTGTGTCAAATGAATAAATAAAAAATCTTTAAAAAAAAAATTTAAATAATCTTTAATCTCTCTCATTAGCATTTTTTTAAAGATTTTATTTATTTATTTCACAGAGGGAGAGAGATCACAAGGAGGCAGAGATGCAGGCAGAGAGAGAGGAGAGAGGAAGAAGCAGGCTCCCTGCTCAGCAGGGAGCCCGATGTGGGCCTCGATCCCAGGACCCTAGGATCATGACCTGAGCCGAAAGCAGTGGCTTTAACCCACTGAGCCACCCAGGTGCCCTCTCATTAGCATTTTAAAGTTGTAGTTTACAAGCCCCATATATGGTTTGTTATATTTACAACTAAGTATTTAGTTTTTCATATAGAATTGATTTTTGTATGTTTATTTTGTATTTTGAAACCTCAGTGAACTCATTTATTAGTTTTAGGAGAGTATTTTGTTTTTGTTTTGTCTCTGGGGTTTTTTTTTTGTAATTTCTTGAAATTTTCAACATAATCATGTTTTTGCAAACGGGGACAAAAACATTTTATATAATTTTAGTTATTTTAAATTTTTTAAAAGATTTTATTATTTACTTATTTGATTGAGAGGGAGAGTGGAAAGTAGAGGCAGAGGAAGAGGGAGAAGCAGATTCCCCACTGAACAGGGAGCCCAGTGCAGGACCGGGAGATCACAACCAGAGCCAAAGGCAGACACTTAACTGACTGAGCCACCCATGTGCCACATAGTTCATTTAAATCTTTCGAGGATTGTTTTATGGCCCAGGATACGTCTATTCATGTGTGTATGTGTTTTTAAATATTTTATTTATTTGAGAGAGAGAGTGCATAACAGAGAGAGAGCACAAGCAGGAGCGTAGAGGGAGAGGGAGAAGCAGTCTCCCCTTTGAGCAGGGAGCCGGATGCAGGACCCTGGGATCACAGCCCAAGCCTAAGGCAGATGCCCAACCGACTGAGCCACCCAGGCATCCTGTTCATGTGTTTGTAATGACTGTATATTCTGCTATTTTTTTTAAAGATTTTCTTATTTTTAAGTAAACTCTGTACCAGTGTGGGGCTTGAATTTACAACCCCAAGATCAAGAGTCGCATGCTCTACCAACTAAGTCAGCCAGGTGCCCAGTTCTGCTTTGTTGAGTAGAATTCAATAGATGTCAATTTATATCCTATCCCGCTGGTTGATATCATTGGGTTTTTGTATATATTTCATTATTTTCTATTTATTTGTCCTATCAGTTATTGACAGAAAGATACTAAAGTCTCCAACTATATTTGTAGATTTATCTATTTCTCCTTTCAGTTCTATCAGTTTCTGCTTTATGTATTTTGTAGCTCTGTTGTTTGGTATACATACATTGAGAATTGCTATGTTTGTGCTGTATATTCTTTATCAACTTTTATCATAATTTGTTGTTCCTCTTTATTTCTGGTAAATTTTTTTTTTGCTCAGAAGTCTACTTTATCTGATATTAATATAGCTATTCCTACTTTTTCTGATAAATGTTTTTACAGTATGACTTTTTCCTGCCTTTTACTAACGTGTTTTATATCCAAGGTGGGTATCTTGTAGACACCAGATAGTTGGGTTTCCTTTTTTTTTTTTTTAAGATTTTATTTATTTACTAGAGAGAGAGAGAAAGCATGCACAAGCAGGGGGAGTGAGAGAGAGAGAGAGACGCAGACTCCTACTGAGCAGGGAGCTGGATGTGGAACTCAGTCCTGGGGCGCCAGGATCATGACCTGAGCCAAAGGTAGATGCTTACTGATTGAGCCACCTGGGCACCCTAGCTGGTTTTGTTTTGTTCTGTTTTAAGATTAAAGATTTTTAAAAGATTAAACTTTTTTAAAAAAATATTTTATTTATTTGTCAGAGAGAGAGAGAGAGCACAAGCAGGCAGAGTGGCAGGCAGAGGCAGAGGGGGAAGCAGGCTCCCTGCCGAGCAAGGAACCTGTTGCAGGACTCAATCCCAGGACCCTGGGATCATGACCTGAGCTGAAGGCAGCTGCTTAACCAAGTGAGCCACCCAGACATCCCTTAAACTTTTTTTTTAAAGATTTTTAATTTCTTATTTTTAAATAATCTCTACACCCAACATAGAGCTTGAACTCATGACCTCAAGATCAAGAGTCATATGCTCTACTAACTAAACCAGCCAGCTGCCACAGTTGGGTCATGTTTTCAATCCATGGTGCCAATCTCTGTCTTTTGGTGTAAGTAGACCACTTACATTTAATGTAATCCTCAATATGTTAGAGCTTAATTCTAGTATTTTTTGTTTACTTTTTTCCTACCTTCTTGTAGGCTATTTAAACCTTTATTAAAATTCCATTTTGATTTATCCATATTGTTTTTTAGTATATTCCTTTGCATGAATTTTTCAGTTGTTGCTGTAGGCATTACATTATACATACATAATTTACCATAGCCTACTTCTGTTGATATTTTACTAGTCTGAATGAAGTATGAAACCTTCACTCTCTCCTAGTCCATTTACTCTCCACTATTTATAAGATGGTTATCTTAAATATTTCCTTTATACATATCAAGAACCATATCAGAATGTATAACTTTGCTTCAGCCATCAAACATAATTTAGAAATACTCAAGAGGAGAAGAAAAGTCTGTTGTATTTACCTATAATTTTACTCTTTCCATTGCTGTTTCTTCCTTCTGATGTTTCAAGCTTCCTTCTTTTATCATGGAGGTAGGACCACAGTTTTGTCCTCAGTGTTTGGTTAGAGTAGGGTAATAATTATCTAAACTTTTCTGTCTTACTAGGCTCCCCCTTTCCTGGTTCATTGGCTATAGAGAGCAGTCTCTTTTTTTACGGCTTTTGTTTGTGTCTGCTAAAATTTCTAGTTGCTGACTTTTCCAGCACCTATGTCAAGATGTATGAGTCAAAAAGAAAACCCAGCAGACAATTCACCACTGTGTCATTCCTTGGGTCCCAAAGTCTCTAGCCAGTCTGTAATCTCTTCACCTTTCAGATACTTCTTATGTTTGTTTTATTTATAATGTCCAGTGGACCTATTTTTCTCTTTCCCTTTATCACCAAGTTTGTAGGCAGAAAATCCTTTATTAAAAATAGTTTGCCTCTACTTCATCATTCACAACTTAACCTTCATCTCTAGTGGAACTGAACTTGGTTTTATTCATGACTGTGCCCTAAGGATACAGTGCCTGACACAAAGCAGGCCTTTTTTTTTTAAATTATTATTATTATTTGCCCCAGGGGTACAGGTCTGTGAGTCATCAGGCTTACACCACAAAGCAGGCCTTTGGTAAATATTTCCTTTCACTACATTATCCTGGTAACTTTTCCTTCTTTATTTTCTCAATGCACCACTCCCGTATAGAAACTTCATTAGCTCATGTGTGAATGAAAATATTGGTTTATGTTTTGTGATTTTCTCCCTGTGCCTTTCTTTATACCATTATCTTCCTCAGAAATCCCCTTCAATCATTCTCTGCTTATTAATTTTTTTTTCTCTTAAAGTCCAGATCTAGTTGCTCTTCTTAGGTCTCTTCCTGGCCTCATCATCCTATTCTCAAGTCCTATATACACTACTCTCTGTAGTACTCATTTTTTAAATTAACATATCATCTCAATTTAAAAAGCTTTCGGCTTTAATTAACAGAAAACTCTGCTGTAATGGCTTATGCAAAAGAATTTAAGTGATAGATGCTGGCATTGTAGCGTGATTACTCTGGGGCCAGTGTCTTTTCAATTCACTTGACCTTTTCCTCATGCTGGCTTGTATACTTGTAAGCAGATGACTGCTCTTCTGGGAACCACATCTGAATTTTAGGTAGGAAAAAAAGGCATAGAAAGAAGGGTTAGGGCACACAGGTCTATCTCTTTTTATTTAGAAAACAAAAGTTCTGGGATACTTGTGTGGCTCAGTCGGTTAAGTTATGTATCTGCCTTCAGCTAAGGTAATGATCCCAAGGTCCTGGGATGAAGCCTGAAGCAGGATCCCTGCTCAGTGGGGAGCATGCTTCTCCCTCTCCCTCTCCTCCTCCCTGTCCCACTTGTACCCTTTCAAATAAATAAATAAAATATTTAAAAAAAGAAAAAGAAAAACAAAAAGTTCTTCCAAAAGTCACATTGAGCAGATGTCTCATTTTATCTCATTGGACAATGTTGTTACATAGCCACTCCTAGCTGGAAAGTGCAAGTAAGGAAAAGGTTGTCAATAGGAATTCAGTTAGTGAAACTATGATACCTGCCATATGTATCCGTTTAGGTAAATCTCTCTTCTTAATTAGTTCAGAAGAACTTTGAGATCAGAGATCCAGTCAGAATTAGTCATTTCATACTTGACACCAGATGAATGTAAGGTCCCCCTAATTTCATATATTTCTACTTCAAAAAACAAAGAAAGCTCTTCAATGGGGACTTTAAACCTTATACAATTATTTGAGAATTATTGAGTCAGCTCAGTTTCTTCTGAAATTAACAACCTTTTTTAGTCAGGGAGGCAGAACCACTATGAGTTATAGGAGAAGAGCTTCCTTGTTTTTTTTCTTTTTTACAGGAAGTAGAACTTTTACAATCGTGGTGGGAACCAGAGACGCAAAGGTCCAAGAAACACATTAGAAGATGAGAGAGGTAGGAACTAAGGAGTCAATCTAAGAAATCAAACATTTCTCACTACCAAAATAGGACTGACTTGGGAAGGCTTATGGGGAGATCTCTGGGAAGTTGTGCCTCCATTCAGGTACCACACCTGAGGATCAGCTGCCAAGCACCTGGGGTAGAGCCTGGGACTAGTGTTGGTCAACAGAGTCAAAAGTTGGGAAGAAGAGCCAGGCATGGGTTGGAGAACAATAAAGACAAGCTGAAACCTGCTGGTCCTCTACATCTGTCTCTTCCAACATCGAACCACAAGGACCTGCACAGTAATGGCTGCTGCTTCATTTCCACTTTCCAAATCTCTCTGAAATTCTTTTGACCAACTCTAATTTGGAATCTTTCAGGGAAGAGTATTTTGGGAAATGTGATTCAGCTTATTTAAGTTGGTACGGAACAAACCATCACACTAAGTCACTATACAAATGGAAGCTGAATCTCATGACTTAGGGATTCAAAATGATTGAAATGCCTGAAGGGCTAGGACTATGTCTTAGTCCATTTCTTCTGTCCCTTTTGTCCTAGCCAATAATCTAATTCTTAAATCATATGTTGTCCTCATTGATCTTATTGTGTAAGCTAGTTTTCCCACTACCCTGGTACCTATCTCCTAGAAGGAAAAATGAGTCCCTTCTTTGGATTTAGGCTATAACATGTTGCCCAGGCACTCTTGTCTTTTGACTTTGTTTTGATTCTTATATTTCTGTTGGCTTCCTCTATTTTTCCTCTATCCTGGTTACAATCCTTGTGTGTTCTCTAGTATATCTAGCTGCTTCTCTCCTGCCTAACATGTTTATGAACAATTACTTCTAGGTAGTAATTTATCTTTGGGTGATGTAGTTCTCCCATTTTTGTTTTAACTAACCAACATATATTCAACTGCAGATACATGTTAAATGTCTCAGATACTAGCTTACCCTCCATAGGAGTTCAAAGAACAAAAATATCTACATAACAAGAGAAGGAGTAAAATATACCAACATAAAGCAACAAATAAATTGCTCCCAACGTTCAGAGAAGGGAATTGAATTGTGCCCTCCTATGGGCCCTTTATTTACCTTTTCTAATCAAGGAACTTCGTATAAGATTTATAAATCTTCATAATATTGCAGTGTTTCTATTATAAATTAGCTATGAATAGTAGAATCAAATTAAATACACAGAATTTAAACCATATTTAATAAACAGTATTGAAAAAAGCTATGTACACATGTTTGTAAAGGAAGATGTAATAATAATTTTAAACTACATAAAATTGAAGAAACACTGATTGTGAAAATGTAAATACAGAACTAGGAAAACTAAGCTATAATTTTATTCCACTTACTATTTGGAAATTATTTTCCTTTTTTGCACGGTTTCAGTGATGTGGACTTCTGGGGTTCAGAATTACTTAATGTTGCATACATTCACTCAAGCTTAATTTTCACATCATAAGACGTGTCACTGGGCACCTGGGTGGCTCAGTGGGTTAAAGCCTCTGCCTTTGGCTCAGGACATGATCTCAGGGTCCTGGGATCGAGGCCTGCATCAGGCTCCCTGCTCAGCGGGGAGCCTGCTTCCTCCTCTCTCTGCCTACTTGTAATCTCTCTCTGTCAAATAAGTAAATAAAATCTTAAAAAAAAAATAAGACATGTCATTTAATGGCACTAGTAAGCAATACACTGATAGTGGTTTTAGGACGTTTTATCCACATGCAACACCATTACCAGTGAACACCAGAACAGTTTTTTGAAGACGGTACAGATGTAGAAATTTTGTCTTTTTAATGAAGTTATAAATTTCCTCTTTGTATACAAATTAAATACCATAAACTAGACTGTACTTATAATTTCACGTTACTGTATGTGAATAGGTAAGGGAAATAGGACCCCACTCACTATGAGGTTCAAATATGGATTTACACATAATAAGGTACAATTGTCCAAACAGCTGTGGGACTGAGGAAATGGTCATAAATGTGCAGGAGCAACACTGAGAAACTGTCATGTGTTTTCTTTGGTGACATTTTAAGTAAAGGGAACATTAAGACATAGAATTAGTTCCAGAGGATACAAAACTCAACTTCTCATTCCGTCTAATCTCATCAATGCAGCTTAGATCTGGTTGAGCCTCTCAAGTTCAATTTAGTATCTTTTACCCACTCCTGCTTTATGCCTCATGGTTAGGGTAGAACAAAAAGGATGAAAAAGATACAGTAAAATTTTATCTTTAGATCCTGGTCTAGTTTACTCTTGATATGGCCCAGTAAAGCTTTCAAAGGATTTTTTTTCTTTTTTTCTATTTTAGGATACTTTACAAAAGCTAGGGTAACTGCATTAAAAAGGACACTTTTTTTTATTGTGGTAAAATATAACATAAAATTAACCATTTTAACCATTTTAGAAAAAGATTTTATTTGTTTTTTTATTTGACAGATTGAGACAGTGAGAGAGGGAACACAAGCAGGGGGAGTGGGAGAGGGAGAAGCAGATTTCCTGCTGAGCAGGGAGCCTGATGTGGGGCTCAGTCCCAGGACCTGGGGATCATGACCTGAGCTGGAGGCAGACATGTAATGACTGGGCCACCCAGGTGCCCCCCATTTTAACTACTTTTAAGTGTGCAGTTTAGTGGCATTCTGTACATTTACATTTGCATTGTGTTGCAACCATCACCATCATCTCCAGAACACTTTCCTGATCCTAACATGAACACTTCTAGTCATAATTTATTTGTAGGAGAGTAGGGTCATTGGGGTAGAGCGACACATCACAATTCTATGTGTTAGTCATGTCCCTGATGGAAAGAGAGAGTGAGCAGTAGCATTGGGACCTTGGTTGGTGATCTAGCCCCAGAAGTCATTAAGAGATATGTATAGAGAGCAGCTCAGATAATGCACATTGTTCCTTGCTAAAGGAACAATGTCTTTGATTCCCTAAGGTGTAACTCCTGGGTTTATTGTGCTGGATTGAATCTCAAGGGATCTTACAGTATTTTTTTTAACACTTATAGCCTCAAACCTCATTACAAACAGCCTAAACTTGGCCATTCCTAAGGGCCATGAAAAATTTTCTCTACATTTGAGAAGAGGCTCAGAAAGATAAAGCCAAGAAAAAGAGTGTTAAGGAAAAACAAGCATTTCTCCTGAAGGCATAGAGCAATGGATCTAGACATCCATACCATCCCTGTCTCCTCCTCCTCCTCCTCCTCCTCCTCCTCCTCCTTCTTCTTCTTTAAAGATTTTATTTATTTATTTGACACAGAGAGAGAGATCATAAGTAGGCAGAGAGGCAGGCAGAGAGAAGGAAGCAGGCTCCCTGCTGAGAAGAGAGCCCGATGCAGGCCTTGAGCCCAGGACGCTGAGATCATGACCTCAGCCGAAGGCAGAGGCTTTAACCCACTGAGCCACTCAGGCGCCCCACCTTCCCTGTCTTCTTAATCTCGGGCCCCACTCTGAATTCTTCTTGGTCTTCTAGACAGGGTTGAGGATGGAAGGATGAAACTCAAGGCCTTCTTCCTACACCAGCTACGTAAAAGAGGACAGGATTAAACAACCCAAAGAAGAGAAGAAAATTGCAAAACCAAAATAAAAACTGAAAATTCCAGAATGAATAAAGCAATCAAAAAAGTCATCCCAAAAGATTCCAAAATGATGATGATAATAATTTTAAAAATTATTGAGTGCTTACTATGTTTTCACAAAAGTCCTATGAGGAATGTACAATTTCCCCCCATTTTTGATGATGGAACTGAGGCACAGAGAGGATACTAGGCTTTATTTAACTCATTTATTCCACTAACACTTAATCTGTTTGGTAAGGGGTGTTAAGGATACAACAGTAAACATATTTGATATTGACCATCTGCCCTCATGAAATTTACAATCAAATGGAGGATAAAATAAACAAACAAAAATAAGCAGACAAATGAATAAATTTCAGATCAAATCAGGTGGTATGAAGAGAATATATGAAAAGCAAGATGAGTTTGGGACTAATTTAGGCAAGGTAATCAGGGATGACTTTCTGTAGAGATAAAGTCTAACCAGTTCCTCAAAGGAGGAGAAAGAGCTACTCACTCCAAGGGTGAAGGAAGAGATGCAGGCAAGATGAACAGCATGTGTGAAGAGCTTGGTGGATTCTTGAAATGGAAATAGAACCTGTTGGACTGGAGTGTACACAGACAGGTGGGAAGAAGGCCTTAGCTGACGTTCAAAGACTCCGGATCATGCAGGGCCTGTGGGCCACAAGAAAAGGTTCCGACTTGGCTCTTTCTTTTTTATGTATACCCATAAGTTAACTGCCATTAGCTCCTGGTAGTGGGGTTAGAGTTGTTTTTTTAAACATTTTTCTGTATTTTTTTAACCTGTTTTTTTTGAAGTTTTAAGACAAAGTGTATATTGTTTATGGAAAAGCAAATACAGATCCCTTTTATTTTAAAAGTGGATGTGATATGATTCCATTTATGTGAAATGTCAATAAAAGGTAAATCTACAGAAATAAGGAGCAGATTGGATTGTGATGATGGTTGCCCAATTCTATAAATTTACAAGCAAACAGAGAAACCAATTTTAATTATATACCTCCAATGAACCAATTTTCTTTTAAGATTTTATTTATTTATTTGAGAGACAGAGTGAGAAAGTGAGAGACAGCATGAGAGGGGACAAGGTCAGAGGGAGAAGCAGACTCCCCACAGAGCTGGGAGCCTGATGCGGAACTCGATCCCAGACTTCAGAAGCGTGACCTGAGCCAAAGGCAGTTGCTTAACCAACAGAGCCACCCAGACACCCTCCAATGGACCAATCTGATGGCATGTAAAATAAATCTCAATAAGTCTGCTTTGGAAAAATGGAAGTAAATACAAATTTGGGATGATGTCTAAAACCAGAGACAAAAAAATAAATAAGGTAAGATAAGATAGGATAAAATAAAATAAAATAAAATAAAACCAGAGACAAAATGAACTACCTGTAGAAGGTGAAAGAAAGGTCTGGCTGTTCTGGAGCCTGTAAAGGACGTTAAAACTTTGCCCAAATCTGCACCCTTTTACAGAACTACCTGGTGCTCCTTCTAAGTGCTCTTGCAGCTTGCTTCTGACACTTGCTCTTTTTTTTTTTTAAGATTTTATTTATTTGTTTGTCAGAGAGAAGGAGAGAGAGAAAGGGCACAAGCAGGGGGAGCGACAGGCAGAAGGAGAAGCAGACTCCCCATGGAGCAGGGAACAGGATGTGGGACTTGACCCCAGGACCCTGGGATCATGAGGTGAGCTGAAGGCAGATGCTCAACCAACTGAGCCACCCAGGTGACCCTGACACTTGCTCTTAATTGTATCAGAGTTACAGTGAGAAGTGGAGTGGGGTAAGGGCAGAATATAAGAATAACACACATGATTTTGGAAGGTTTTTTTTTTTTTCCTCAGAGTTTGGAAGCTTTTTCTGGTTATTTATAGCTGTGTAACAAACTACTTCAAAACTTAGGGGCTTCAGAAAACAACTATGTTACTATTTCTCCTAATTCTGTGAGTCAAAAAATTTGAACAGGCCACAGAGGGAATACTTCATAATTGCTCAGTCTGGTGCCGGCAGGAGCTGAACCATCCAAGATGGCTTCCTCAAGTTCCTGTCTGGTGCCTTGGTTAGAGTAACTCAAATAGCTGGAGGCTGGCTGGAAGAGCTCAATATGCACCATATGTCTGTGGCCTTGGTTCTCCCAGTTGTCTGGGTTCCTCCTCAGGTCTTCCCTATTTAGTCCTGTGCCTCCACTCCTCTATGTAATTTCTGCAACTGGTTTCTCCCCTAGGATAGCTGGACTTCGTAGAGGCAGAGAATTTCTCCAGAGTGCAAGAGCAAATGGTGCCAGGTCTTCCTGAAGCTTAAGGACCAGAGCTGGTACAGTTGGTTAAAAGATTTTATTTGTTAAAAGAAGTACCAGAGCCACTCCAGCTTTAAGGGATGAGGTATCCACAAGGGTTGGAAAACCAAGAGGCACGTACGTTTCATTATAGGCCACCAGGTTATTGTCTCTTACACTCAGCATAAAGCCTTTTCCTTCAGCCTTTCTGGTTACTCAGTAAGTTCTTGCATTAAATATAATAAATACCTTTCTGCTTGAAATATCTAGCTTAAGATTCTGTTAACTACAGGGGCGCCTGAGTGGCTCAGTCGGTTAAGCATCTGACCCCTTGATTTTGGCTTAGGTCATGATTTTATGGGTTGTGGGATGGAGCCCAAGGTCAAGCTCTGCACTGGGTGGGAAGTAGCTTGCAGATTCTCTCTCTCTGCCCCTCCCCCAACTCACGCACACCTGCATTTTAGCTCTCTCTCAAATAAAAAAAAACTTTAAAAATATAAAAGGAAGTGCATAATATAGGAATATAGTCGTTGATACTGTAATAGCATTGTATGTGACAGATGCTAACTACACTTGTGGTGAGCAGAGCACAATGTAGAAACTTGTTGAATCATTATGTTGTATACCTGAAACTGATGTAATATTATGTGTCAACTAAAAAAATAATGCTACAATAATTTAAACAAAAGAAATACAACATTTTTCACAAGAGAGGGAAGCTTTCTTATTGGTTAGTTACTTGATAAAATAAATTTTATTTATTTAAAAAAATTTTTAAGATTTTAAAATTTTTATTTAATTTTTAAATTTTACTATTAATTTGGGAGAGAGAGAGAGAGAATAGGCACAAGCAGGGGGAGTGGCAGAGGGAGAGGGAGAAGTAGGCTCCTCCCCAACCAGAGAGCTTGACACGGGGTTCCATCCCAGGACTGGATCCCAGGACATCGGGATCATGACCTGAGTGGAAAGCAGACACTTAACCTACTGAGCCACCCAGCTGCCCCAAAAGGTTTTTTTTCTATTTTTAAGTAATCTTTACATCCAGCATAGGGCTTGAATTTACAACCCTGAGGTCAAGAGTTGTACGCTTTACCTACTGAATCAGACTGGCACCTGTTGATAAAATTAATTTTATTTGTTTATTTAATTAATTCAACTTTTTTTAAGATTTTATTTTTAGGTAATCTTTACACCCAACATGGGGCTCAATTCCACAATTCTGAGATCAAGAGTTGCATACACTACAACTGACCCAGCCAGGCACCCCTGATAAAATTAATTTTAAACACTTACAAGAATAATAAGCAACACTATTAAAAGTCCTTCCTCTTGAGGTTGTTTTCCAATGCACATAGTGACTGTGATGTGGACTGATGGCCAAAAAAAGATTTGTACGTACAAGGAAAAAAAACCCCAGAAACAAAGTGAGTCATGAGACAGACTAATATTCAAATTTTCAAAAGAATAGTAACCCATTTTGGACCCCATACCAACTCTAAAAACATTTAAAAAGTTCAGATGTGGGGGAATTCAAGGACAATTTTGAAGAGAGTTCTTTAGAGAAAATTTATGATAAAATTTGTGACCCAGATCACCAAGCAACAGAGGTAGAAATTTCCTCCTAGCTCTCCAGTCAAGGGCTTTAAGAAGATCCCTTGGAGAACTTGACATACATCTCCTGTGGTGGGAGAACATGGAGGCTAGGGCAGACTGGAGCCTTGTTGACTTCTGACCAAGAAGACTCATGTGGGGGTGCTGGGTGGCTCAGTCAGTTAAGCAACTGCCTTTGGCTTGGGTCATGATCCCAGGGTCCTGGGCTTGAGCCCCATGTCGGGCTCCCTGCTCAGTGGGTTGCCTGCTTGTCCCTCTCTTTCTCCCTCTGGCACTACCCCCTGTTTGTGTGCGCTTGCTCGTTCTCTGAAATAAATAAATAAAATATATATTAAAAAAAAAAGAAGACTCATGCAAAGGCCAAGGTTAATGAATTTCCAAGAAAGAGACAATGTAGAGTACTGTTGGAAAACCAGAAGTTGATGGAGAGCAGCAGGCAGAAATTCTTTTACCCATGTCATAGGAGTAGTAGGTGGAGGATACCAGCAAGGAGCCTCAGAAGAATCTACAAAAGTCAACACAGAAGAAGACAGCTTTAAACATTTGCTGGACCTTTGGACCCAGCAATTCCAATCCTACTTCCCATAATTCCTTTGACAGAAATGTATACATATATACATCAAAGACATGTACAAGATATTCATAGCAGTACTTTTCATATTAGCCCAAACTGAAAGCTTTCTAAATGTCTCTCAACAGTGGAATGGATAAATAAATGTGATACATTCACACAATAGAGTATTATCCAGCAATAAATTAAGGAATGGAGTGCTGAATCACTTAATCACATGGATAAATCTCACACACATAGACTGAAAGAAACCAGATACAAAGTAGTACATTCCGTATAATTCCATTTATGGAAAGGTAAAAAAATTAGGCAAAACTAACCTATATTGATAGAGGTAAGCATCGCAATTAAGAGGTGGTGTAAGGGAGAGTTCTGCAGTCTGATAATATCGAGTCTTTTGATATGGGAGCTAGTTATATGGATGTTCTCATTTTGTAAAATTCCACTGAGGTGTATGTTGTGTAATATTTTAATTAAAAGAATTACAGACACAAATTTCCTAGACCCAAAGAGTATGAGATCATCTTACGATAGGAGTTAAGTATGAATTGTCTGCTCCCTTTTCACCTCCTTCCTCTAAGTAGTTAATGGAAAAAGAAGAAATTCACTCTGCTTTCCTCTGTAAAAGCAAGCATCCCACCTGAAACCAGGCCCTCCCTAAAGGTGTATGGGTGGGGAAATATTAACCTTTGCATGCAGATTAAAGGGTTAATATATATTAATTCATATATTGGACAAGATGTTCTAATTACTGAATTGAAAACACATTTGCTTCTTTTGACGATGTCTAGACTTCAATTATCTAAGAGTGATCAGAAAAGTCCAACTTGAGTTTCATTCAGAAGGGTGGAATAAACCTTGCCCACTGAATACATTTTAAAGAGACCATGAGCAACAACATACAGGTGCATTTTTATTATATCCCACCTTTTTTCCCATTTAATATTCCGCTACAGATCCTTTTGTAGTTCATAAGTGTGATGATTGGCTGTTCAGGCTGTTGTGTAACTTTTGCTTCCCTCAAACCTTGTTGTGCATCAGCACATTACCTGTCTGACATAAAAACCAAAACAAAAAAACCCTCCCAAAACCCACTTACATGGCTCATTACCAATGCAAAAATAGGCTTTTGGTTTTTGGTTTTAAAAAAATAGGACATTAGTAAGAGAAAGATAATTTCTTAATGTATAAAATAATCTCTAATACATAATCAGACAAAATTATATTTAAAGGGAGTAAATGTAAGAATTATTTCACATTAGGGGCACCTGAGTGGCTCAGTCCGTTAAGTGTTTGCCTTTTGCTCAGGGGGCAATCTCGGAGCCCTGGGATCGAGCCCCAAATAGGGCTTCCTGCTCAGCGGGGAGTCTGCTTCTCCTTCTGCCTCTCCCCCTGCTTGTGCTCTCCCTCTCTTTCTCTCTCAAATAAATAAAATCTTAAAAAAAAGAACTATTTCATATTAATGTCACAAACAAGATAAATGTTGTTGCCCCTTTGATTCAGAAATTTTCTGAGAATTCTATGCAATGTGGTAAACTAGGTAACATAAGACTGAAGAGAAAAAACTGGGGTGTCTGGCTGACTTAGCTGGTAGAGCACCTGACTCTTGATTTTGGGATTGTGAATTTAAGCCTCACATTGGACACAGAGCTGAGTTTTAAAAAAATGCCATTATTCAGAGCCAATATAATTATTACCAAAATATTCCAAAGGAATGAACTAAATGGATGTTAGCATTAATTTTGAACTATCTTAAGGTAACTATAAGAGGAATATATTAGAAGTTAATAGTTTTTCTCCATACATTATATTTATATATTTATATGATTATGATGTATCATATATGATATATAAGTACATATCATACATATGACTTATATTTATATATTCATATAATTATATCTCACACAAATAATATATATATATATACACTCATGGATATATTAATCATTTGAATATAAAATGTAATACATAAATATAATATATTTATAAAATAGGCAAAACTAACCTGTTTGATAGAGGTCAGGATAGTGGTTGACTGAGAGGTGGTACAGTTAGAGGATGTAATGGGAGGGGGGAATCCCATTTACAATAGTGAAAAACCAAGCCAAACAAAAATAAACCTTTAAAACCTAAGTAATAAACTTAATAAGAATTTAAAAGATTCATAGGACAATAACTATTAAGGTTTATTGAAGTACATAAAAGAGAGACTAGGATAAATGGAGAGATATGACATTTTCCTGGATGGGAAGACTCAATATCATAAAAATGTCAATTATCCCCTAAGTAATCTAAATATTTCATGTAACTCTTTGATAACTGAATTCTAAAGTTCCCCTGAATGGTTTCTTGTCTCAGTTAGAGAAAAGGTTCTATACAACCTATTTCCCTCCTATTACCTTTAATTCCTCATATCCCACCTCTCTGCTGTTTATTCTCTTTTTAAAATGTATTTCAGAGGAAGAGAGCATGTGAGCATGAGCTGGGATGGAAGGGCAGCAGGAAAGGGAGAAGCAGACTCCCCTCTAAGCCAGAGCCTGATGCAGGACTCCATCCCAGGAACCTGGGATCATGACCTGAGCTGTAGGTAGATGCTCAACTGACTGGGCCACCCAAGTGCCCTTGTTCACGCTCTGCTTTAGCCATATTACCTTCCTTGTTACTTCTTCAACATGCCAGGCATGCTCCTGCTTTACACTCTTTGCAATTGCTATTCCTTCTTTCTGGGATGCTCTTTCCCTAAACAGTTGCATGCTTGCTCTCTCACCACCTACAAGTCTTTGATCAAATGTCATCCATTCAGGGAGGCCTTCCTTGATTACTTAATCTAAAATTGGAACATCCCCATCTACCCACCACCCACATGGACTTCCCTTCCCACTTCCTTGCCCTTTTTTTCATAGTACTTAAGCCTATTGGCATGCAGTATATATTTTTTTACTTACTTGTTTATTGCCTGTGTGAAGTGTTGATTTCCTTAAACATGCACCTACGTGCGCGCACGCGCGCGCGCGCGCGCACACACACACACACACACACACACACAACCTGCTAACCAAAAAAACTAAATTTACTTTTGTTTAAGGAAAAATATCATGACAGAGTCTAAGGAGTGCCTCAAAATGAGGAAACTAGGGAAAGGTAAAAGACACTTAGGGTCTGGGTAGATGATTTTAAGGCAGGTCTTGCAAGGGAATGAGCAGAGTTTACAATATAATAGTTTTGGATTAGTGGGCCCAGTGAAACAAGAAACTTAAAGTGATTTTTTTAAAAGATTTTATTTATTTATTTATTTATTTATTTATTTATTTATTTGAGAGGAGAGAGAGGGCACAGGAGTGTCCTGGGGAAGGGCAGAGAGAAAGGGAGAAGCAGACTCCCTGCCAAGGCAGATGATTAACCAACTGAGCCACACAGGTGCCCCTTAAGGGTATTGAGTATTGGTGGGCTAGCAGCTTTGATAAGTAAGATTTTTAGTCAATTCGCATTATATTCCCCAAACAGCAGCTAATATTTTGCTTTGTTATTATTTAACACAGGGACTTGAGAATTTATGTTGACTTAAATTCCCAGTTTCCCCTTTTATCATTCTGCAGGCTAATTGGCAAGACCCATTATTATTTGGGGACATCATCAAACCAGATCGACACCATCTCTGAAGTTGTGGTTGAGTGTGTTTTCTGAGGGTAGTCATTCCAACCTCCACAAGTGTGAGATTTTCTTGTTCTTCTTGGTAGAAGATCATCAGAACGCCCAAGGACTGCACAGCAGCATTTAAGATTCTAGAGTTCTCCATTTGTACATTGCAACACAGACCAATGCTAATCTGACGTGGGTAAACATACCCAAACTAAATTAAGAAAAGAGATTCCATTTTAACTACAAAGAACCCACAGGAACAGATATTTGGGTCTTAGACAAATTATTTCATTTCATTATATCTTTAATTGTTTTTCAGATCTTTTTCAACATATAAAGGACCCCAGAGACATCTGCAAAAATATAAGTACAATATTATTTCCCTCACATAGCACATAGTCTCCTTTAAGAAGAGAATATTATGTCTAATGACTCTGTTTTGAGCTATCACCTACCTAATCTCATGAAAGTCTTAGGGGAGAAGTTCCATGGCCTTATACACATTATTTAGTTTTACTACTTTTTGAACCACGTAGGATTACTCCTATTTTTTTTAGGTGTCTTGGGAAGCATAAAATGAAAAATTTGGGGTATAGAAGAAGGCAGTCCAAAAAAAATTCACTTCAGTTCTTAGTTTTTGAACTCAAATCACAGGCCAGTTTCCCTCCTTGTTAAATTCAACTATTTATATAATTTTTGGGGGGGCGCCTGGGTTGCTCAGTCCTTAAGCGTCTGCCTTCAGCTCAGGTCATGATCCTGGGGTCCTGGGATTGAGCCCCACAACGGGCTCCCTGCTCAGCATGGAGCCTGCTTCTCCCTCTCCCACTCCCCTCTGCTTGTATTTCCTCTCTTGCTGTGTCTCTCTCTGTCAAATAAATAAATAAAATCTTAAAAAAAATAATTTTTTTTGTTCTGGGAAGGGAAATTTGTGGGCTAAAATAAATCCTGGATGATACCAGGGCCTGTCCCAAAAGCAGGCAACATTTAACCAAGATAACATCTCTGTCCAATCTGCTGGTCACAGTCAGTCCACCAGTTGCCTTTTGTGTAAGATCTATTAAAGTGGAACAGCCTTTAAATGTAATCTATCTCTTTTGGAATCCTCTTCAAGCTCTATCTCTATTGGTTGCAATGACTAGATCCTACAAAATTTTCTTATGGTGAGTTTGTCAAAATGCAAATTTTGAGAGCACAGTTCTTCACAAGCTGCCTTCACTTTAGATACCAACCAAAGGATTGGGGGTCTCCAGGGTGACTCTCACTTCTCACCAGTTGGCTACAAATTGAGGGGGTCCCATGACCACCTTCAGGTTTGATAATTTCCTAATTATCTGTGGGAGACTCACGGAACTCATGAATAATGCTCACTAATACTTGTGGCCACAGTTTTGTTATGGCAAAGGGCTATAAAAGAGAAAAGATGTACAGAGTAAAATCTGAGAGAGTTTCAAAAATGAAGCTTCCATCATTCACAGAGGTATGTTAGTTTCCCAGCATTAAAGTGTGAAAGTACTTCGTATTGCTAACCGGGGAACTTCATCTGAGCTTCAGTGTCCAAAGTTTCTATTCAAGTTTTATTACATAGGTAATGATTGAATCATTGCCTGTGTGGTTGAGCTCAGTCTCCAGGCTTCCTTTCTTCCCCAGACTTCAAGATGATATCACGTGACTCAAACCCCCAATATTGTAGTCACATGGTTGGTCTTTCTGGCATGGCCATCCCCCATCTGAGTCACCTCAACTCTCAGGTGTGGTCTGAGGGGTCCACCATGAATAACGAAGATACTCTATCACTCAGGAAATTAAAAGGGCTCAGAGATTATCTCCTAGGAACCAAGGTCAAGGCTAGCCAATTATTTATTACACAGTCCCCAAGAATTGTTCCTTTGGAGGGGAACATAAGGGATTTCTGGCTGTTTAACCTATTGTGCTATTCTCAAAAAAGTCACTTAATGATTGAATCCAATTACCCAGGGCATTAACTGATTTATTACAAGGAACTAATACAAAAGGAAAATGAGCGGCACCCAAAAGAAAGCAAACATAAATTCAAGAGTTGGTTTGATTTTGTGTTTTAGCCAAATCACAAGGAAAATATAGTCAAGCATTAGGCTTTTACCAAGGAGTGACTAGGAAGGCAAGAAGCACAACTGAGCACAGGGATCCCATAGATTTCATAGTTAACAATCCAAAACCTTAAAGCAACCAAGAGGAAATAAAATAGCTTGGCAAATGAAGAACAAAAGCATGCTGACTGAAGGATGGCCCTCTGTCTCTCCAGTCAACCAGATTTAATTTCATGAGCCTTGGCTGGAAGCTATCTACTTCATGCAGTCATCTTATTGATCCGAAGGTCTTAGATTGCAGCTGAATCCTCCTGATGTTGTAGATTCTGTTTAGTACAGGTTTTCAGTAATTTAAGAGTGACTTAAATTTCTTTATTTGAGAGAAGTGGTTCTAAGAATCAACTCTAGATTTTTGCTGTGGCGTTTGTTGTTTACAGTGATGGACAAGGTCCTTTTCATCAAGGCTCAAAGGCTGTATTTCTCTGAAGTCTCCTCCTCAAGATGAAATAATGTGGGAATAGAGGGAATAAAATTCTTTCTTGAGGAGTAACAGAAAATTGACATAGAAGGATATAGCCAATGCTTTATCCTTTGAATAGAAACATATTATGAAAAGAAAAAAGACTCCAAGGTTTTTTGATTTGTACCACAAAGTGTATTATGAGGTCCCCGATTGACAAAGGCATCAGAAGTTAATAGCCTAGAAATAAAATCTATCTGGAGACAGTTATTTTACCAGTCTTTGGACATGAACAGAAGTATGTTTCTAAGATATGTCAGTCAGGGACCAGTCAGGAGACAGAAACCACATCAGTTTTTTCAAACAGGGAAAATTAATATAAAGAATTATTAACTAGGAGGAGGTAGGGATAAAAGAAGACTCTAAAGGATCCAGAATAGCAGGCACAAAAATGCAGCTACTACCTCTAGGCTGAGGAAAGAGGAGCAACACAGGAACTAATGACTAGGAAAAGAGCCTCCTCCCACCTCCCACTCCCCGCAGGCTGAGATTCAGACCTCTTCAAAGAGGATGTGACTACTCCATACACAGCCATACAACCTGCCGGGAGTGAAGAAACTTGCCAGAGGGGACTGTAGAAGTGGTCCACCATTGCCGGCGAGGATGGGCAGGCTGGGTCAGTCTGTAGGGGTCTCTAGCTTTGCCCAGAGGATGTAGATGGGCTGGACCTTGTCAAAGTTGCCTCAAGAAGAGCGAGCACAGACTGAGGGTACAGCTGGAATTCCTCTATTTGTTTCCTGTGTTGAGGAAGAATGATAGGGGGCACCTGGTGGGTCAGACGGTTAAGCGTCTGCCTTTGGTTCACGTCATGATCCCAGGATCCTGGGATAGAGCTCCACATGGAGCCCCCCACCCAGCTCCCTGCTCAGCGAGGAGTCTACTTCCCCTTTCCCTCTGCTCCTATTCCCACTCGTTCTCTCTCTCTCTCTGTCTCTCAGATAAATAAATAAAATATTTTTTAAAAAAAGGAAGAATAGAAGTCAAGAACCTTAACAAAAAGGTGTCTTCCAGCAGCTGTGGCCATGCAGTGTCACTCCATTGCCCTCTGCTGATCAATCATAACACCCCATCTCCTGGCAAAGGAGAAGTGATTGTAGGGTCCAGGACTAGTATCATAAGTCAAGGCAAGAAAGTGGAGATCTGGGGCACAGCAATAATATTAAACTGATAAGTGATATAGAAAACATTCAGTTATTGAAAAATACCAAGAATTTTATTTTTATCCTAATTTCAATAAAGAGGTCTCATAATTTTTTTAAAGATTTTATTTATTTATTTGTCAGAGAATGAGAGAGAGAGAGAACACAAGCAGGGAGAGGGACAGAGGGAGAGGGAGAAGTAGAATTCCTGCTGAGCAAGGAGCCAGATGTGGGACTGCATTCCAGGACCCTGGGATGATGATCTGAGCCAAAGGCAGACATTTAAGTGACTGAGCCAGCCATCCATCCCAGCAATGTTTTAAGTTTTGGGTTTTTTTTTTTTTTGAGATTTTATTTATTTGACAGAGAGAGTATGAGTGAGTGAGTGCACAAGCAGGGGGAGTGGCAGGCAGAGGGAGAAGGAGAAGGAGGCTCCTTGCTGAGCAAGGAGCCTGATGCAGGACTGCATCCCAGGACCCTGGGATCATGACTTGAGCCAAAGGCAGACACCCAACCGACTGAGCCAGCCAGGTACCCCAACAATGTTTTTAGTTAATTAAAATTTGGAGAGTGTCAATCAAGCCTAATTTTTTCTACTTTCTTTCTTTTCTTTTCTTTAAGGATTTTACTTATTTATTTGTCAGAGAGAGAGAGAGAGAGCAAGCAGGGGGAGCAGCAGGCAGAGGGAGAATCAGGCTCCCTGCTCAGCAGGGAGCCCAGTGTGGGACTCAGTCCCAGGACGCTGTGATCACGACCCAACCCGAGCTGAAGGAAGATGCTTAACTGACTGAGCCACCCAGGCATCCCTCTACTATCTTCCCTGCATAAGTTGAGGGACTGAGTCTTTGGCTGAACTGGTTGCTATTCCAGTTCTGGTTGTTATTCCAGTAAACTCAAAGAAAATTGTGATTCATAAGAAAACTTAACAATCTGATTATTCTGAATTTGGGAACTGAACCTGGGACAAAATCAAGAAAAGTCAGAGGAGATAAGAAACAAACACAAGTCAACTTTTTAAAAGACAAGGAATAGTTGTAGGTAATAGATAGGAAACACAACAATAGGTAATAATGTTAGTAGGAACTTAACTTTTTTTTTAACTTCTTCTCAAATAATTAAGAAGTATGCCAAAAGTCTAAAGAAGTAATTGAATATTTTATTTTTTTATTTTAATTTAAAAAATATTTTTATTTATTGATTTACAGAGATGGAGCACGATCAGGGGGAACAGTAGGGAGAGGGACAAGCTTACTCCCTGCTGAGCAGGGAGCCTGATGCAGGGCTTGATCCCAGGACCCTGGGATCATAACCTGAGCTAAAGGCAGACATTTAACTGACTGAGCCACCCAGGTGCCCCTAAATGAGTATTTTAGGAATGAAAAAATTACTCTTGTTTATCCAAGCGAGACTGGCTACATTGTTTTACTGAAAAAAAATTGCAGATTCTAATTTTACTTTTTGTTTTCCAATCATAATTTTAAAAAAATATTTTATTTACTTATTCATTTTAGCGTGCACACGTGACAGAGGGAGAGAAAGATGGAAAGAGAAAAAGAAAGAGAGAGAGAACAAATGTGCAAGCAGGGGAAGATGGAGAGGGGGATGGAGACTGACGGAATGTCAAGCAGAGTCTGCACTGAGCATGGAGCTTAACTTGGGGCTGGACACAGGGCTCAATCTCACAACCCTGAGATCATGACCTGAGCTGAAACCAAGAGTCAGATGCTTAACTGACTGTGCCACCCAGGTGCCCCTCCATCCATAGGATTATAGTAAAGAATACATAAGCCCTCAAATTTGTCTTTTATTACCTTTTTTATTTTAAGTAAAATGGTATCTTTATATACTTTTCTATATATGCATTTAGGCATACACATGTATATATATAATATGCATAATACATGAATATGCCAATAGGTGACTAAATTAAGGCATTTAAGTAGCTTTAAAATATATTTAACCCTATCGCTATTAAATAAAACAATGTATATATTATGTTGTTGAGTGTTACATCCTTTTTCTTTCTTTTTTTTTAATTAAGTAAACTCTACCCCTAAAATGGGGCTTAAACTCACAACCCAAAGATCAAGACCTGAGCAGAGATCAAAAGTTGGATGCTTAACCAACTGAGCCACCCAGGTGCCCCGAAAACAATTTTTAAAAAGATTTTTGAACTCATCCCAAAAGCTCTGAGTGTCTAGCTTTTCTTCTTTAGGGATCAAAGAAAGCTATTGCCTAAACTCACCTCAATCACACCTTACAATGAAGAAATTAAGGAAGAATCTTTTATAGACTTTTTTTAAAAAGGTTTTTATTTATTCATTTGACAGAGAAAGAGATCACAAGTAGGTTGAGAGAGAGAGGAGGAAGCAGGCTCCCCACCCAGCTGGTAGCCCAGTGCAGGCCTCGATCCCAGGACCCTGAGATCATGACCTGAGCTGAAGGCAGAGTCTTTAACCCACTGAGCCACCCAGACACCATTATAGAAAGACTTTTAATGGTGGGTTTTGCTAGCAAGGAACTTGTTGGGATGGTTGGATTTGGGTACAGCACAGAGGAACGTCTTGAGACAATTCTTAATAAGAACGCTCTTAGTCAAAATAAATAAACTGGTTCATAGAATTATTTTCCGGGAATAGGTATTTTCTGGAGCAAATAGGTGAATTATTTTTGCTTGGTGTTGGTCTTATTTAACATAGGGGCAAGAAAGCATGCTTGGTCCTATGACGGTGTGACACGTGGACAGGGATTATGTTGGTTTCACTTCTCACCTGTGTCCTCTCACTAAAACATAAGCTCCATGAGAGCAGAGATTTGGGGGTGTATGGCTTGCTTTTATATCCCCAGAACCTATAATATCTAGCAAGTATTCAGTAAATGTTTGCTAACAAATCTTAATTAACAAATGCAGAGAACAGCCAAGAGAAATTCGAAAAGTGAAGAGATGATCTAGCAGTTAAAAAATGTACTACAAAGGTACAATTAAAGGTACAATTAAAGCAGTTTAATATGGGAACACAGATCCATTGAACAGAATAGAAAATCCAGAAATAGATATATGTGTATTTATCTGTATATAGATGTGTAGGTATAGGGATGCCTGGGTGGCTCAGTTGGTTAAGCAGCTGCCTTTGGCTCAGGTCATGATCCCAGGGTCCCGGGATCGAGTCCCACATCAGGCTCCTTGCTTGGCAGGGAGCCCGCTTCTCCCTCTGCCTCTGCCTGCACTCTGCCTGCTTGTGCTCTCTCTCTCTCTCTGACAAATAAATAAATAAAATCTTAAAAATAAAAATAAAAAAGATGTGTAAGTATAGATATATATCTTCCAAACTTTCACTCCTCGCCTTTAAGAGATATCTTCTCAAGTATGCTTTTTAGTAAGTAAAGGATTTGTCTCACAGTTGCTTCTGAGCTGATCACTGCTTCTCTATTGGTGAGCCCCCTCAATACTTCTGTGTTCCTTGGGTCTGCTCACAGCCTGGAACTCATTCACTAGTTAGCACGTTCCTCCTTCATCAATACTGACATCTGCACAAGGGCTTCTGTGGAGAGCTAGCAGAGGGTAATAAGGGGCAGGCCTAGCTTCACTTCATGAACTGGTTCTTATTTCCATCAACAACTCCAACTACAGATTTGTTCACTTCTCCAATGGAGTCATAACATTTAAAACTATACATTATGGGTGCCTGGCTGGCTCAGTTGGTCGAACATACAACTCTTGATTTGGGGGTCATGAGCTCAATCAAACCCCACACTGAGCACAGAGCTTACTTTAAATTAAAACAAACAAACAAACCAACCAACAAACAAACCAACCCAACTATACATTAGATGTGAGGTTTCACGAGGTTGGAGACAAAGATGCTCAATCTTAGGGGGCCAATATAGACTTGCTGCGTCCCTAACTTCTCTCTATAGACCTCAGGTCCACTCTTCCTTCTGAGGTAGTGCCTCCTTTTTCCTTTTGGGAAATCCTGACTTCTAACCACGGAGACTAGTTTCACTGTAGGAGACATTCTCCCCCCAGAACTATGGTTCTCTAGATTTGAGTTATTTCTTCTAGGACATACATCGGAGCTTCAAAAGAGACATCTAAGATGAGATTTGGGAGATGAAATCCTGTCCAATGGTCCCATGCAAGTTGTTCATATACCTGGGCCACTTTCAGATCTTCCCTCCAGAGGTAAATGCATGTAATCTCTTTACTTTTTTGGAAGTCTGTTGGGTGGGAAACCATTGGAATAGAAATACATACATTTGTATCGCTTAAGGATAAATAGCAGAGAATGCTTGTCTATATTTACAAGTAGAAGAGGAACACTTTCCTATTACATATAATTTGCAAGAACACCACTATTTGTGAAGTAATTACTTTACATTGTTACACATGCCAATTTTAGTTCCTTTCTCCCATCATTGCCTTCCCCAACTCCCCTGGCCCCAATATTTCTGCTTTCCAGCCGTGCCCTTTAGATTGACCAGGAATAATAAATAGACTCAATATTTAACAATATATTTCTTTGTGGGATGCTATCTGACCTACAAAGACTTGGCTATGGCTTCATAATAATTCATCTTAAGTTTATGCTGAGTGCAATGGGGATTCATCTTCGGCTTGTGGGCTTTCCCGTGTGAGCATCTATTTCTCTCCTATCTCTGGACCTGTGAGTCCCTTAGCTCCCCATCACATGTCTGCCCTTCCTACCTTCTTTGATGTAGCTTCTTTTCTACATTTAGTTGTGCAGTTTGTTCAGTTGTGCAGCAGTCTCTGGGGTGTTTTATGGGTTATTTACACTCATGCGAGTGTTATGTAGTTCCATTCATGAGAGAAGGTGAGCTTAGTTCCTCCCACTCTGCCATCTTCCCCAAAGTCTTCATGGTAAGCTTGTGAATTAAATTCTTAGACTTGGCAGATTCTGTGCTATAATTTCTGATGGCAATGGTGGTGTAATAATGGTTACATGCTTCCCAGGACATAAGATAAAAATGGCATTTCTGGGTGTTACTGAACTTCATTAATGAGCAGATAAATGCAAATTAAAAGAACATTAGAACAATGACGTATCAGGATACCTGGGTGGCTCAGTCAGGTGGGCATCTGCCTTTGGCTCAGGTCATGATTCCAGGGGCCTGGGATGGAGTCCTCCATGAGGGGCTCCTTGCTCAGTGGGGAGCCTGCTTCTCGCTCTCCTTCTGCCCCTCCCTTCTGCTTGTGTGCTCTATCTCTTGCACTCTCTCTTTCTCTCTGACAAGTAACTAAATAAAATCTTCCAGGAAAAAAAAAAAAAGAACAGTGAGGTGCCGTTTTTTGCCTATCAGATTGGAAAATTTTCAACACTGCAAAAATATCCAGTGCTGGCAAGGGCAGAGGGAAGCAGACATTCTCTCACAATGTTGTTATTTCTTTAGATTGATACACTCTTCCTAGAACCTAACCTGGTACTCTGTATAAAAAATTTAAATATGCTGTCAAATGTTGACTCCTCACAAAAACTGTTGCTGAAGCAAACTCAAGCTTATTAAATTTGCAGCAGTAAGGGAGAATACCACTTGACTGAGCCTTAGTGGTATCTCAGAAGGGAAAATTAGGGCCAGTTATTTTAAAGATTTTAGGACTTGGGCTGAATAATTGCAGGGAAGGAAGCAAGTCAGGGAAATGATCGGAATTGAGCAGAGTTTATGAAACAATAGCATTAGGTTGGTGGGCATAGCAGGGCAATGGTCTTGAAGCATTTTTTAAGTAAACTGTTAGTCTTCATCTATTTAACAAATCCACAGTTTTATCTTCCAGGAACAAGTATTAACCAGAGCAAGCAACCAAGTTATTTTTGCTGGGTTTCAGAATTGTTTAACCGAAGTACAGGAAAGTATGTCTAGTGTCTAGTTCCAGTATTATTCAACATAGGGACAGATAATTATATCGTTCTCAGTTTTCAAAGCTTATTCTTTTCAGGGTGCCTGGCTGGCTCAGCTGGAAGAGCATCTGACTCTCAGGGTCATGAGTTTGAGCCCCGTATTGGGTGTTGATATTACTAAAAAAATAAATAAACTTAAAAAAAGGGCTTCTTCTTTTTTCTAGCAATTTCTATTCCAGGAATTTCTAATATGACTGTATTTTATTTTTTAAAAGGTTTCATTTATTTATTTGACAGAGAGAGCACAAGCAGGGGGAGCAGCAGGGAGAGAGAGAGAGAGAAGCAGGCTCCCTGCTGAGTTGGGAGCCTGATGTGGGGGTTGATTCCAGGACCCCAGGATCATGACCTGATCTGAAGGCAAAGACTTAAAAACTGAGCCACCCAAGTGTCCTTATAATAAGACGTTAAAAGACAACTGTGCAAAGTATATCTACAGAGACAGGTTTTTGTTTTTTTGTTTTTAAAGAAAAGGAACAAGTCAGAAATAACCTAGATGAGTGGATAAGTAAATTACGGCCATTCACAAAATAGATTACAATGCAACTATTAGAAATGTATCTTTGGGGGCACCTGGGTGGTTCAGTGGGTTAAAGCCTCTGCCTTTGGCTCAGGTCATGATCTCAGGGGCCTGGGATTGAGGCTCTCTGCTCAGCAGGGAGCTTGTTTCCTTCCTCTCTCTCTGCCTGCCTCTCTGCCTGCTTGTGATCTGATCTCTCTCTCTCTGTGTCAAATAAATGGATAGAATCTTTAAAAAGAAAAGAAAAGAAAAGAAAAATGTATCTTTGGGGTGCCTGGGTAGCTCAGTCAGTTGAGCATCTGACTCTTAATTTCAGTTTAGGTCGTGATCTCAGACTTGTGAGATTGAGCCCTGTGTTGGGCTCTGTGCTGGGCATGGAGCCTATTTAAGATTCTCTCCCTCCCTCTGCGCTCCACAACCCCCCACCCCATGCTATAGTCTATCTTAGTCTCTCTCTAAAAAAAAAAAAAAAAGGAGATGACAGGCTGGAAAGGCAGGTACAGGCAAGACTAGAGGCGCTTGATTGATGGGGGAGTGGGAAGGGGGTTAAGTCTGGGTTTTATGCAGTAAGGACTGAGGAGCCATTACAAAAGTGGATAGGATAACATAAGCTGAGTTACTCTGAGTTATGATGTGAAAATTACATATATATGTATACAAAACTCTCATTTTCCTCAAACAAACTTTTGTTCAAAACAACTCCTTCCAATATTCTCCTTTCCTCTGTAAAGGATGCTCTCCTCCTTTTTTCCTCTGGCCTTGCCTATGGTTTACCATAGCCAGCATGTCCCAAATTGCAATTCCTCTGCTATTTCTGAATAAATTCATTTGCTACTTGATAACCTTTGTTGCTTAATTTTTAAGGTCGACAATGCTTTAGAAGGATCATCCGTTGTAGCACACAGAACAGGGACCGAAGGAGCAAAGGACCAGAAACCCGGAGAGCAGCAATTATTCCAAGGCCTTGCAGTTCTAAGAATTGATACCAAAGCAGCATAATAATCAAGCAGCTGGTGTTTGAACCTTCTGAGGGAGGTTACTAAAGGGTCAAAAGGAGGTGGCTCATCTGGCGATTAAAAAACCCTGAGGCTCACATGCATAAAATAGGCTCATAACACTCCCCTAGTGTCAGAAAGGTACACATGTGCCCTTAGGCCTTTTGATTTTTCTTTTCTATTTTTTGATCTTTTCTGCTCCTATTTGCCAGTTTAACAATGCCCTAGATGTTTAGTTGTCTGTCCACTTACAAAAATGTTGAGAATGTGCGCAGAAAGGGGAGGAGAGTGACTTGCATCAGGACACAGAGCAGGTTCTGGTCCTGAGTGTCTGGATACAAAGCAGTGAAGAAACAGATCATCAAGAGGTTTAGCAGTAGGTGTAGAAACAAGACAGGAGAGTTGAAAAAAAGTAAGGAGGATTCAGTGATTCTTAGAGGTAGGTGTTGAGAGCTTGACAGAGAAGAAAGATTCTCTGAGTTTTTGTTTTTTTCATCTGATATCTACGATAAGTTTTACAAATTGGTAGAGAAGCAGTTTGGGGGCTCCATTAAGAAGTTAAGAAAGAGAATGTTTATATATGTTGAATTCAATGTTACCACACATTCAAGTAATACTGTTCAAATCAGAGTTAAAAATTCACAACCACAGCAGAGTTTATGTTATTATGAAGTCACGTGGACCCAGGGATGGATGACATCGCTGAGAAAGTTTACGTGGCGACGCGTGGAAGTTGAGGGCAGAAACTGAGACAACATCATGTTGAGCCCAAAGGAGATAACAGTTCCCTGAGCAGCAAGCAATAAAAAGGTCAGGGAGTTAGAGAAACCAGGAGTCTTAGCAATGCTGCAGAGAAATCTGAGGAGGATCAAAGTGTCAGTGAATTGAAGGGGAGTGGGATTTAGCAGTGAGATCATTATTGATTTTGGAAGCTGTTTTGGTGGCGTGCTGGGGATGAATTAAATAATATCTTGACAGTAAAAAGAATGAGGTGAGTATTGTGACTTTTAAGGCTATAAAAGGGACGTGACTTAGAGAACGTCTTTATGCATAGCTTTTTGCAAGTAGCAGTAGCATGTTAGGCAAACAGAAACAGCAGAGAATGAGCCTTGTAACTATTAGAAAAACAGAAAACCTCCAAATATTTTAGAAATCTGATTTATTGTGTAATCGTTATAACTTCTCTGCTCAACACCCTTCATTACCTTTGTTGCTTAATAAACTAAGTACGGTAGTGCTCCCTTGTCTGTGGGGAATATGTTCCAAGACCCCCAGTGATGCTCGAGACTGGGGATAGTACCAAATCCTATATACACGATGTTTTTTCCTATGTGTACACGCCTGTGATAAAGTTACACTTATAAATTAGGCATAGTAAGAGATTAACAAGAATAACAATACAGTAGAAAATTATAACAATATATTGTAATAAAAATTATGTGAATGTTGTCTCTCAAAAAATATTTATTGTACTGTACACTTTAGACGATAAAATGCAAGCATGATTACATGAAGTTTGGTGAGTGACACTGGCATTATGACGCAGAGTTAGGCTACTACTGATCTTCTGAATGTCAGAGGGAGGATGTTCTGCTTTTAGACCTTGGTAGACAGCAGGTAATGGAACCCATGGAAGGGGAAACCATGCATCGGGGGGGATACTCTATGACCTGAAAGGGTCCCTGAGTCTGGGGTCTGCCTACTTCTCCAGCCTGCTATCTTACTTTCCTAGTTCTCCCACTCCCAAGACTGCACACAGAGCTTCCAGTGTTCCCACTCATGATGTTTCCTGTTGCCTGTAGATTTCATGTCTTCCAGTTCTTACTTAGTTTGGTGAATCTATAACCATCCTCCCAGAGTGAGTTCATAGTTCTCCATTAAAGCCTTTGGGGATGCTCATGGTTGTTATTAACATTTGCCTCTTCTGATTCCCATTGTACCTATATTAAATAGCCTGTATTTCTATAACCTAGCTCCAGACTGGCTATATAGTCTGTATTTAATAAATATTGAATGAACAACTAGGTGAAGATTGCAAGCCTTCATATGACACCTAGTTCATAAAAAAGTGTGCAGTATAGTATATTTGCCATTTATCCTTGCCATGCATAGTCAGTTTTGTGATTTTTTTAAAACATAAGAAATTTTATAAGTATTTAAAACTTGTGAAGCAAAAAAAGAAGAAAAAAAAAGACCTAATCTCATTAGTCTGTTGTAATTTTCCACTGCATTTCTAAATGTTAGAATTTTTCCTTTCCATAAACTCTTTCCTTTGAAGCAATTATCCTCTTTCTGGCAAAATTATTAGGAAGCGAGATGGGCTTCCTTTTTTAACCTATGACAACTCAAACCATTTAAGAAGTTTCAATGTTACAGGGATCGAGGAGATTTTAATCTCAATTTATATCCGCATTTATGACCGTTGGCTCTCCCCTGGGAGGCAGGGAAAAGACGGCCCCTGCACCTGGTGCGATCAACATGGGGCGATTTTTGCAAGGTTCATTTTGTATCAAACACCTTTTTGAGGGGAGGAGGTGGAGGTGGTGAAGATAAAATCCTCAATCAAAATCCCGCCAATTTGCATTGTTCTTTGGGGAACAGGTTTTCAAATGCCAAGGAACAAAAGAGCGTTTGGTTTTCCGATCTCCCTGCAGATTGTGAAGCAGCTACCGGATGAAACCAAAGTATAAATTATAAAACAGAAGGCGTGTGTGCGCGTGTGTACGCGCGCGTGCTCTCGGGGGCTTGGAGGAGGATAGGAAAGAGATGGAGCACATGCTATGGCTTAAAGGATTTTTTTGAGAAGTACCTCGTTACGTAATATTTATAATGAAAGGCGCTGCAACAGTGTCAGCGCGCAGACCCGCGTTTTCTCCGCAGTTTGCAACCCCAAGCTGGGATACAATGGGGATGGGAGGAGGGGACAAGAAGCGACTGGCAGGCGACAGCGGGCTGCGCAGCGGGAAGCCAGCCACTTGCGCAGAAGCCGAGCCCGCAAAATTTACCCCGGCTCTGCCACCAGTCCACAGACCCCAGTGGGCTACACTGGCCTTAGGATCGGCAGTTTAACGCACAATAGGGTATCCAGCCTCTTAAGAGGTTTATTTAGTAGGCGCGGAAAAGGGCTTAGGGTTTAGAAACCAGCATTGCCTGGCGCCTCTAGGGACTCCGAGACCGTGACCTACAGACCTCACGCGGAGAACAGCACATTAGAGCGCGGGCCGGGGCGGTCTCGCGCGGGAAGGGCGCGCGCGCCGCGGGATCGCGCGTGGTCACGAGCGCACCGCTCCTCAGCAACGGCGCATGCGCCTGCTCGCCTTCCCGCACGGCCGCGCAGCTTCGCGGGCACTCCTCTTCCAATCGGAGCGCCGGATTCTCCGAGTGCGTATCCTGGAGCTGCGGCCCGCGGGAGGCGGGACGAGAGGGGCCGGCTGGGGCGGGGCCGGCTGGGGCGGGGCCGGCTGGGGCGGGGCCGGGAGGCCTGCGAAAGTCTGCGAAGGTCTGCGAGCGCTGCAGAGTCTCCGGAAGTGGCCGTTGTAAACACCGTCTCCCCAGGGCTTTTCCCTTTCTGTCCCCTTTTGCTATTCGTTCCCCCTCCCCGGGTCCTAGAGTCCGTCGGGTTCCAACAGTTTTTGCTCTGACCCCGGCCTCTTTCTACCATTGAGATTTGGAGCTGCCCCTAGGGTCTGGGGTGTGCGGTCTGGACCACGGGAGCCCCCTGAGGTAACCACGGGATGTGGGGGCTTCGAGGCGAACGACTTGGGCGGGGAGGTGTTGAGGAAGGTATGGGTGGTAGCAGTGAGAGTTACGGGGAACCCCGAGTTAGTTCGTGGTTGTCCTGGGGCTGTTGGTGTCGTTTGTGGGGACACGCCTCCAGCTCCCTGGGCTGGACCTCTCCGCCCACCTGGGGGAAGATGTCCTTGGAGCGTCCTAACCCGAGACCGCTGCAGCAGCACCCGGAGGACTGAGTAGGGACCAGAGGGCAGGACCCAGAGGGCCTGGACTTGGAACTTCTAAGGTTTACAACTCCGGACTGCCGACTTTTCCCCTGCAAGAATCAGTAAACTCCTCGAGGACAAGGACCACGTCTTTTTCATCCTTAAAAAAAAAATCCCAGCCATATACTAGACACTTTGTCAATGTTTGATAAATGAAAGAATGGGCTATCATCTGTAGTTTCTACTGCTCACCCACCGGGACTCTTAGGAGACAGAAAATCCGGCTGTTTTTCCAAGGCTGTAAATTTTCTGCAGAATTAGAGCCTCCTTTGACTGTTCTTTACTCCATCATGATACTTAGCCTAGGCGAATGCATATTCTTTCGTTTTAAGGAAATCTCTAATGATTCTGCTTAAGTTTACTTGAGCAGCAGTTTCAGTTAGTTTCTTTCAAATACAAAACATATGGATGTTTAGTATACTTCACCTAATTTTGGAGAGAAGACCCTACCGTTTTGTCACCTGTTTTATTGAACAGTTAGTGCCTAGTAACAAAAAAACAATGGCAGAGCAGAAACTAACAGTGGTTTCCCATGAAATGAAGATGAAATAAATACAGTACAACCTGCTAAGAGGAAGGAGGGGAGTAATTTTAGTCTGGAGCTTGAAGTTTAAATTGCTGCGTTTCAAGCAAATTACCTAAATTCACTAGACATTAGATTCCTTATCTGTCAGATAAGGAGGATGGACTTGGTCTCTAAAGTCCTATTTAATCCTAAAATTCTTTGATTGTTTCAGCCCCCTTGTCATGGTCTTTTTTTTTTTTTTTTTAAAGATTTTATTTATTTGAGAGAGAGAATGAGCAGTGGGGAGGGACAGAAGGAGAGAGAGAGGGAGAGAGAAGCAGACCCCCCAAAGAGCAAGGAGCCTAATGTGGGGCTTGATCCTAGGATCAGGGGATCATGACCCAAGCCCAAGGCAGACACTTAACCAATTGAGCCACCCAGGCACCGGGTCATGGTTTTGTTTTGATGAAAGAACCAGACATGCTCTTTAAAGGTGAAATATATAGGCTTGCAGATAGAGTCCCCCAACACAGATGTGGTTATTATCGAAGTTAGCACTGTGTTATGAAAGAGGATGGATTTAGGACTCAGCCAGATGTGGGTTTGAATTCTAACCCTCCCACTGAATATCTTTTTTTTTTAAAAGAATTTTATTTATTTATTTTAGAGGTGGGGGGGCAGATGGGAAGGGGGAAAAATCTCAAGCAGACTGGGGCTGAGTGCTGAGCCCCCCACTGGGGCTTAATCTCAAGACCGTGAGATCATGACCTGAGCTGAAACCAAGAGTCAGTCGCTTAACCAACTGAGCCACCCAGGCATCCCTCCCACTGAATAGCTTTATTTATTATAGTTAGTAGTATTATAGCTTTTTTTTCTTAAGATTTTTTAATTTATTTGACAGAGAGAGACACAGCGAGAGAGGGAACACAAGCAGAGGGAGTGGGAGAGGGAGAAGCAGGTTTCTTGCAAAGCAGGAAGCCCAATGTGGGGCTCTATCCCAGGACCCTGGGGTCATGATCTGAGCTGCAGGTAGATGCTTAACGACTGAGCCACCCAGGAGCCCCAGTATTATAGCTTTATTATAGTTGTTCATCCTCCCTAAGCATCAGTGTTCTCATCCATGAAATATGTATAATCATCTTAAAGGGCTGTTGGAAGGATTCAATGAGATCAGGTACGGTTAGCCTAGTATCTGGCACGTAGTAAGTGCTCAATAATAGTGGTTTTTATCTTTTCATCTCCACCCCTACCCCCACCCCTCCCTTTCTCCCTGATCTGTACAGACACACTGAGAGATGAATACATTCTGCATGACCCACTGAAGGACTCAGCTGTGAGGTAGGAAACTGTACCAGCAGTGGCTCTGATATCTAAAGTAGAATTGTCTTTCTGCCTGGTGCTTACTCTTAGGATGTTTAGATCATTGATCTCCTGGCCTCAATTACCTATATTTGGTCCTATTACCTTGTCTAAAAAACTTCTTATCGAAGAATGATATAACATCCCCTCCTCTATTTTAGTAGGAATGGTGAGAATAGTCCCAACTCTACTACAAGGAGAAGATTAATCTATTAACAGATTAACATAAAAAGCTGATCTGAACTTTGCCTTTATCCTTCACTGCTACAGGATGGCCTGGTTTGGGCCCAAGCCTGTAGAAGTGCCATTTGGATTGAGAATCCACTGGAGGTCTGAGTTATCTTTCATTTACAAGACTCTGCTTTGTAGATAGTTGGGGGTTGGGTGGGGGTGTGGGGAAGATTGAGCTGTGTTTGAGAAATCTGTGGTAGGGAGAAGTGCTTTTCTTTTTTTTTTTAAGATTTTATTCATTCATTTGACACAGAGAGAGAGATCACAAGTAGGCAGAGAGGCAGGCAGAGAGAGAGGAGAGAGGAGGAAGCAGGCTCCCTGCCGAGCAGAGAGCCCGACGCCGGCCTCGATCCCAGGACCTTGGGATCATGACCTGAGCCGAAGGCAGCGGCCTTAACCCACTGAGCCACCCAGGCGCCCGAGAAGTGCTTTTCTGATAAGCAAGATCTCACATGCTCTCTGGCTGGGGGTGAACCATGTCTTGAAGGCCAACAGCAAGACACACAGCAGAACTGTGAAGTCCACTAATTTGGGCTTGAATCCAGATTCGGTCACTTACCAGAGATGAGACTTTGGACAGGTGATTGAATGAATATCTTTAAGCTCCAGTTTCCTTAGGTATTAAGTGGGGTCATTAACAGTATCTTCGCCTTGGGGTTGGTGTACAGTGACAGTGTAGAGATATAGAAAGTTCTTAGCACGCTGTCTGGAGAAGGACAAATATTTGTCACATTTGGCATGACAAGAGTAGGAGTGGCTTTGAGGTATTTGTTAATTTGTTTATAGATAATGATGTATCGAATGTCTTCAAATGGAAAGCATTCTTTACAGAGTTAGCTACTCGTTGGAGAAGGCTGATACTGATTGCGCATCATAAGGAATTTGTAATTATACAGGTTAGCTAAAATATGTATCTTGTGGAGTTTCATTGGGAAGTTGCAAGTAAAGCTTGGAACACATATTATGTGAGGAACCTATAATTCTTTGACCTAGCTCCCTATATCACTGACATTCCATTTCTGTACCTGGCTACTTTCCTCATCATTCATTACCTTTTCACGAATGAAGAAGGAGTTTTTGCGACATTATCTCTGCCATGTTCAGTAGGATAGAACTCTAATCATGGTGTAAATTCAGCCACAGATCTGACTTCGGTTCTTCATTGATGTAGTCTTCCTAATACACACAGAGGTAGGCTCTTGAACCCTAGTGTCATCAGTGATATCAGTGATATCAGAGACAGAGAAGAAGAAAATAAGATTTTGCTAAAGGAGACTTTAGATAGAATTTTTTTTTTTGGACGATGAATTTGCAAAATTGAGATATAACTCATCTATCAAAATTCATAGTATTAAAGTACACAGTTCATTGGTTTTTAGTATATTCACCATGTTCCACAGCAATCACTGCTATGTAATTCCAGAACATTTCCACCACTCCCAAAAAGAAACGTCATACTTATCAGTAGTCAGACCCAATTCCCCCTCTCCCTACCCTCTAGCAATCACAAATCTACTTTCTATGTTTCTATGTGTTTGCTCATTCTATACATTTCATATACATGGAGTCCTATGATCTGTGGCCTTTTGTGTCTGGCTTCTTTAACTTTGCATACTGTTTTCAAGTTTTACCCACTAATACTTCATTCCTTTTAATGGTTGAATAATGTTTCATATTTTATTTATCCATGAGTCAGTTAATGGAGATTTGGGTGTTTTTTTACTCTTTGGCTCTAATGACCAATGCCACTCTGACATTTGTGTGCAAGTTTTTGTTGAAGTCCAGTAATTACCTTAGAGTGTGTCTTGGTGTTCAATATTCTCAGATATACAGTTTGCTTTTCAAGATGTACGTTAAGGGGCGCCTGGGTGGCTCAATTCTTAAGTGTCTGCTTTTGGCTCAGGTCGTGACCCCAGAGTTCTGGGATTGAGCCCCTGCATTGGGCTCCCTGCCCTGGGGGGAGCCTGCTTCTTTCTTTCCCAGTCCCCCTGCTTGTGTTCCCTCTCTCGCTGTCTCTCTGTGTCAAATAAATAAATAAATAAACAAACAAACAAATAAATAAATAAATAAAATCTTTAAAAAACCGTACATTAAAATCTTTTTGTTACTTCAGGAAAGTTTTCCTGGATTATGGTTTTTAGTATTCTATTCCCTTGCTTTTGTCTTCTTACTCAGGGACTCCTGTTATCTGCACGTTGGTTATTCTTTGCCTGTATTCAGTATTTTGTCACTTTCTCTTGAATCCTTTTTTTTTTTTTAAGATTATTTATTTATTTATTTGACAGAGAGAGAGAGATTACAAGTAGGCAGAGAGGCAGGCAGAGAGAGAGGAGGAAGCAGGCTCCCCGCCGAGCAGGGAGCCCGATGTGGGACTCGATCCCAGGACCCTGAGATCATGACCTGAGCTGAAGGCAGAGGCTCGAACCCGCTGAGCCACCCAGGCGCCCTCTCTTGAATCCTTTTGATCTCTTCCTTCATTTTTTTTTTTTTTTTAACTCAGAGAGCTTTCCTCTTTTTATTTCCTATGTCATTTCAGGCATTTTCTGTCATGTGTATTTACTTTGTATCCTCTCTTAGTCTTCATCATTGAAATGATTTTTTTCTTTCATATCTAACTCTTTCTGATCATTGTCACCTTCTTTCTTTCTTTCTTTCTTTTTTAAAGATGTATTTATTTATTTATTTGACAGAGAGAGAGAGATCACAAGTAGGCAGAGAGGCAGGCAGAAGGAGAGGGGGAAGCAGGCTCCCCGCTGAGCAGAGAGCCCGATGCAGGGCTCGATCCCAGGACCCTGAGATCATGACCTGAGCTGAAGGCAGAGGCTCAACCCACTGAGCCACCCAGGTGCCCCTGTCACCTTATTTCTGAGTTTTTCTAATTCTAATTCTTTCCTGTCTTGTACCATTTTGTTAGTGTCTTTTAGCTTAACTTGAAATAGTAAGTTATAGGTTTCATCTGTTCTGTGGTCATGTCTTTCTGTCATGCTTTCATTTGTAGCATTCAATTCTGCTCCTTATTCTCTTTTTACCTGTGTTAACTTTGTATGGGATTTGACCACACTACTTTTCTGTTGCTTATTTTTATGTAAGATTAGTTTACCGGAACTTGAGATTGGGGCAAGCTTCAGGAAAGCTTTTCTGACTTCATGGAACTCTGTCTTGTGGAGTTTCTGTGAGTGTTAAAAACTGCGGTGGCTTGTTTCTGAGATTTCCTGCCTCTATTTCCTCCTACAGTTTGGTTTGGGCCATTGCTTTGTCTTTATTTCCCCTCTCCTGCTCAGTTTTATTCAATTCTTTGTAGTTTCTCTGTAGTGTGGGCCTTGTCCAGGAAGGGGACCTTGGCAGGTCAGATCTGAGAGTTCATAGGCCGGACTGTACCAACTCTTTCAAGACTTTTGTACCATATGCCTGTATCATAGGCCGACTTGTGGAATGGGCCGACTTCTCCCAGTTTCATCTGCTGTTCCCAGATTGGCTTGCAGTGCCCCCCATTGAATATCTACTGGCTCTTTTTGGTGTTCTTGCAGATGTAGCCTTGTTATTTCCATGCTCTGCTTTGTCCCTCTTGCATACTTCTACTGCTCCCATATAGGTTTTGTGGCTGTTGGTGGTTTGTCCTTATTCATTTGTACTATGTAACTTTGTACTATGTAAGCGGAAATGTAAATTAGATTTTCTAGTTTCTGTTATGACCTTAGGTGGTTTTTACAATGTCCCTCATTTAAATTAATAATTTGTAGAAAAATGACTTTATGAAAGACACATGCAGGCAGGGCCAATGTGAGAACTCATTTTTGTACCTTTCTTGTCCCTCAACTTCTTTTTCTTTTTAACCCTGTAAGAGTATTTTCAAATTTCTTATCCATATTAGTTTTTTTCTAAGTTTATTTATTTGTTTTTTTAGTAATATCTATACCCAGTGTGGGGCTCAAAATCACGACCCTGAGATTAAGAGTCACATCTCTTCGGACTGAGCCAGCCAGACGTGCTCCCCCCCCCCCATATTAGTTTTCTATTTGTGTGGAACAAATTACCACAAACTTAGTGGCTTAAGACAGCACCCATTTATTATCTCTTAGGTCAGGAATTTGGGCACAGCTTAGGTGGGTTCTCTGTCCAGAATTTAATTGGGCTGCAGTTCAAGGTGCTGTCTGGGCTGTGTTCTCATCTGGAGGTTTGACTAGAAAGAATCCACTTCCCAGCTCATTTAGATTGTTGGCAGAATTTATGTCCTATTGGGATCTGTATGACTGAGGCGTCTAGCTTTCTGCTGGCGGCGGGGTGGAGGCTGTCTGCTGTTCCAGTTATGTAGCCCTCTCTGTAGGCGGTTCACAGCGTGGCATTTTGCTTCTTCATGGCCAGCAGGAGGTTGTCATTTTGGTCTTTTAAGACAGTTTTATATAACATAATGTAATCATGGGAGTGGCATATGATCATCCCTTTGCCATATTCTGTTGGTTAGAAGCAAGTCACAGGTTCTGCCCACAGAAAAGGGAAGGTTATTATATGAGAGAAAAACACCAGTGGGGGCCAAGATTGTGGGGACCATCTGTCTACCACATTATCTGTATCAACAATTGGGAAATTGATGAAACTTGCTCCTGAGCTGTAGAAGACACTTTTCTCTCTAGAAGACTATTCCCATTTGAAGGTGTTAGCTACCAAAATGATGCACCAAAAAAATAATGATTCTCTTCAGTTTAGCTTTATTGAAACAACTTTATTAAAATTTGGTAAACTACCTCTTCCCACACTTTCCTGCCCCAAATAAAACTAAAACAAAACAGACATTATTAAAGTCCTATCTATGTAAATTCTTTTCCTGTGGGTGAGAGATTCTGTTTGTGCCTGTTGTGACACATATGCATATCTGTGTGTGTGTTTAATCTTTTGCATAAAAATAGAAACATTTTACATATATGCTTTGGAGCCTTGGACTCCATTCTGTCTAAGGTTTAACTCTTCAACTTCCATTCTGAAGGGAGTTTCTCTGGAGTCTGACTTTTGGGAGTATGGTGGTAAGGTGAAAAGATGTTGGGACTCAGTATCAGAAGGGCTTGATTGAGTCCTTAGTATCCTCCATTTAGTAGCTGACTGGCCATACGCAAGTCATATAGCCTCTCTGAATCAGATGAGTTTCCAAAACTGAAATGAGGACAATAAACCTCAGGTAAGGCAAGCTTTACATTGCAGTGTTGTGAGGATCAGGGTTCACTGTATTAGGTGCTCAATAAATTGACAGTGGTATTTGTTTGTCTACCACTTTTTCCAAACTTAGTCTTTAAGGTCCCTAGAGAAATAGGATTTTTCCCTCTGTGTTGGTAAAAACTCCATCTTCTTTGTTCTGGGGCAAAGTATTCTAGTATCAGCTAACTCACTGACTGTTTTAAAGATCTGTTGGTGTCTGTCTGTAGAAATCATTACTCAGCTTATAGCTCCTTGGTTTTGTCCCATCTTGGTTGGCTTATTTGAGTCCCTTTTCTTTTCTTTTCTTTTTTTTTTTAAGATTTTATTTATTATTTGACAGAGAGAGACACAGTGAGAGAGGAAACACAAGCAGGGGGAGTGGGAGAGGGAGAAGCAGGCTTCCTGCTGAGCAGGGAGCCTGATGTGGGGCTCGATCCAGGCCACTGGGATCATGACCTGACCCAAAGGCAAACGCTTGACAACTGAGCAACCCAGGCGCCCTGAGTCCCTTTTCTTTCAGTGAAATCTCTGAGGGTTTATTAGGAGCAGGGAGAGAGAGTTAGCATTTTTTTTTTTTGTCTTCTAGATATCCCTGTACACCGACAATTCTACTAAATAATTCTTTTGATACATATTTCACCTAGACCAAATCACCTTAAGTATCACTTACTCCCTTCCTTTATCAGAGACTATTATCTTTTTCCAGAGGGTTTGTATTCAGTAATAGAAACTTACAGTGACTGAGCACTGTATAATGCTGTATATATTATTTAAATCTCATATATGCATTGGTGATATAGTGGTGAGCATCGCTGCCTTTCAAATATATGAGATTGATGTAATTATCCCTGTCTTATGGTTGAGGAAACCAGTACAGAAAGTGTAAGTGACTTGCCCACAGCCACATACTTGGAAGATACTTAAAGGCATCCTAACTCAGATCTCTCTGAGTCCAAAGCTCATGGTCTTTCTGAGGCTATTGGACTTCTACTAGGGATACCAAGAGATATTTGTGAGATCTTGATATTTGTGTCTGTCTGAACTTAATCATTGTTATCTCTGTTTAAAATATTTACCCAGAGATTTCCTTTATACTGTATACACACACACACACACACACACACACATATCATAGTACATACATATATACATATGTATATAATAAAGCAACTTACTTTAAATGGTTAATTTTGTGTAATTTGGAGTATCTCCCATAGAACAGGGTTCTAGACAGGCCAGTTTGAGACTTACTCGCCTCTTTCCTTATTCTTCCTTGATCTTTAACAGAAGGACTTTGAAAATTACCATATCATTTGTGGGGAGTACGTTGGTCTCTTTGATTGTAGCATTGCGTTAAAAATACGTCATTTATGAAAAAGGCTTTAGGGACTTACAAATATCCCTGGACTTCACTTTCTTTTGAACTGCATTCTATTCTCTAGAAATAGGCTCTATATTCCTTTTCTAGTTCAAGTGTAATTTGTCACTATTTCATTAAGATCATTTTTTCTTGGGGCATGGGTGACTCAGTTGGCTAAGCATCTGCCTTCAGGCTCGGGTCATAATCCTGGAGTCCTGGGATTGGGGCTTACTTGGGGCTCCCTGATCAGCGGGGAGTCTGCCTCTCCCTCTGCCCCTCTCCCATCTCGTGCTCTCTCTCTGTCAAATAAATAAATAAATAAAATCTTAAAAAAGAGAAAATTTTTTCTCTTCATTTGAGAAATTAAAATAACATAATAGAACTTTGTTCTTATAAGAAGGAGTATCTTTTTAACATTTTGTCATTTTTAAAAAAGGTTATTTATTTATTTACTTGAGAGAGAGAGAGAGAGAGAGCTTGAGAGGGGAGAAAGTCAGAGGGAGAAGCTGACTTCCTATGGAGCTGGGAGCCCGATGTGGGACTTGATCCCAGGACTCTGGGATCATGACCTGAGCTGAAGGCAGTTGCTTAACCAACGGAACCACCCAGGCACCCCACATTTTTGTCATTTTTGCTTGTGATCTTTTTTTAAAAGAAATCAGGGGCACCTGGGTGTCTCCGTTGGTTAAGCGGCTGACTTTGGCCCAGGTAGTGATCCAGGGGCTTGGGATTAAGCCTTGAATCGGGCTCCTTGCTAAGTGGGAATCTGCTTCTCCCTGTCCCTCCGCCTGCTGCTCCCCCACTTGTGCTTTCTCTCTGTGTCAAATAAAATCTTGGGGTGCCTGGGTGGCTCAGTCGTTAACTGTCTGCCTTCGGCTCAGGTCATGATCCCGGGTCCTGGGATCGAGCCCTGCATCAGGCTCCCTGCTTGGTGGGAAGCCTGCTTCTCCCTCTCCCACTCCCCCTGCTTCTGTTTCATTCCGCTGTGTGTCTCTCTCTGTCAAATAAATACATAAAATCTTAAGCCCCCCCAAAAAACCCCAAATAAATAAAATCTTAAGAAAAAAAGATATGAAACATAATAGTTTTTAAATGTTTTCATGCTTGTTATAAGATAATTTTTAAAATACAAGTGAGGGGTGCCTGCGTGGCTCGGTTAGTTTAGCGTCTGCCTTGCCCTCAGGTCCTGGGATCGAGCCCGGCATCAGGCTCCCTGCTCAGTGTGGAGTCTGCTTCTCCCTCTCCTCCTTGCTTATGTGCGCGCGCTCTCTCTCAAATAAATAAATAAAATAAAATAAAAAGTAAGTTGAAGAAAAAGACAAAAATCACTCTAGTCTCAGGACTCATATATATAACCACTGTTACGTTGTTTACTATTTTAACAGACCTCAGCCCATCTAACCTGTAAGCCACAGACATCTGCGACAGGTGTAATCCTCAGTAACGAAGTACACCATTCAGAAACAGTGGGCTGTTTTCAGAGAGTTGGAAGAGACTTACCATGAGTTTAAACCCTTCAAGTAATGCTCCTGGTGATGCCCAAAGGTAAGCCACCAGTCCCTTCCTTTAGTCGGGGAGTGCTTTCGGGTTGTAGGGCTCAGGGAGAAGTCAGTGATTGGGGGTGCCTGTGGTAAGGGGTCGGGGTGTGCGAAGGGAGGCCGAAGCTTCAGGCGCCTGGAGGAGCAGGCAGGATGCGTCACAGCAGCGGGACGGGACGGAGGACCTTGTGCTGCAGTCTGTGCTCCTTTGTTAACTCGTCCACGAAAGTCCTTTCTCCTGCCTTTAGAGAACCGCTTATTCTTCTCTCCTTCTCGAGTCTTTTCTCCTCATAGTTTTGCTTATTCCCATTTCTGTGTGGTCATTACTTTGGCCTGCCCTAATCTCTGTTGCTCTAGTTGCTCTAACTTCGAGTCCCAGAGGTAGTTCGTGACTTCTCTTGAGGCATTCTTTGGGTTTTAGGTCCTGTTCCAACTGCTCTTGTTCTTGGAGTTTATGTTCCAAGAATTGCCGCCGCTCTTCTGTTTTGTACCCTTGATATCTGCCTTTGGGTGGGGTGCCTGCTTTTGGTTGATTCACCTCTGATGTGAAAAATAGAACACTCTGAGTCTAGAGTATAAAACTGAGCCATTTCAGAGAGTGCAACCCGAAGTGTGGTTTACAAAGAACTAAGTACAGAAATTGAAAGTGTTTAGAAACTTTTATAATCATGTAACAGAGTAATTGTTCGTTAAATCTAGTAATAAACCACTTGGGGTTGGGTTTTATCTCTTTTTAAAATTTCTTGTTAAAATTTTTGTTTAGTCATTTTAAAGATCGTTATTTTAGTCATTTTAAATTTATTTTACAAAAGCATCATTTGTTGGGGGGGGGGAGTAGTCCTTGCTCATATTTAGTTTGAAAAGAACTGATCTAGACAGCCTTTTCAGCAAGGATGTGTGGGTGGGGCAAGGACCATGACTAACATGTACTTCACCTATAAATAGGATTTGCCACAGAAACATTTTCCACCTATCTTTAGAAGCTACCTTAAATCCTTTCTGGAGCAAGATATGAAATAAGTGAGTAAAATACAAACTTCTGACTTCGCTAAAAAACATTTTCACTTTTGGAGAGAACATCTTACCACACAAATTTCTGTCATGATTTTTTTTTTTAAGATTTTATTTATTTATTTGTCAGAGAGAGAGAGAGAGAGAGAGAGAGCACAAGCAGGGGGAGCAACAGGTAGAGGGAGAAGCAGCCTCCCTGCTGAACAAGGAGCCTGGTGCGGGACTCCATCCCAGGACCCTGGGATCATGTCTGTCCTGATTTTTAATGACTAAATTGCAATTTAGAATTCCAGAATCTGGCTAAATGAAGTTAAGCTTTGCTATTTACTGCTAATTTACTTTGTGTTTCTATAGATTTGCCTTTTCTGAATAATTCATACAAACGGAATCGTACAATATGTGGTCTTTTGTGTCTTGATTCTTTCACTAGGTTTTCAGGTTTATCATGTTGTTAACAGGTTATCAGTACTGTTTCTTTTTTATTGCTGGATAGTATTCTGTTGTATGGCTGTAGCACAGTCTGGTTACCCACTCACCAGCTGATGGACATTTAAGTTGTTTCCAGGTCTTGGCTGTTATAAATAATGCTGCTCTGAGCATTTGTGTACAAGACTGTGTGGAGATGATTTCATTTCTCTTGGGTAGATTCTTAGGAGCCACATTACTTCATTGTACAGTACATTTATGTTACTTTTTAAAAGAAACTGCTAGGTTGGGACACCTGGGTGGCTCAGATGGTTAAGTTTCTGGCTTCTGCTCAGGTCACGATCCTGGGTCCTGGGATCGAGTCCCGCATCGGGCTCCCTGCTCAGAGGGGAGCCTGCTTCACCCTCTGCCTCTTCCTCTCTCTCTCTTTGTCTCTCATGAATAAATAAATAAATAAATAAATGAATCTTTAAAAAAACCCCAAAAAACACGAGGTTGTATTCTAAAGTGGCTGGACCATTTTACATTTCCACCAGCAGTATATAAGGTGTTTGTTTTTTTTTTTATACAAGGGTTTTAGTTTCTCCACATCCTTGTGAACACTTGTTATTTTCTGATCTTTTAAAAAATTTTTTAATTCCAGGGTAGTTAATTAACATAATGTGCTGCATTAGTTTCAGGTGTACAATGTAGTGACTGGATTTTTTTTTATTGACTTTTTGATTATAGCCATTCTAGTGAGTATGAAGTGGTATGCTGTAATTTTAATTTGTATTTTCCTGATGAGTAATAACGTTGAGCATCTTTGTATGTGATTTTTTTTGCCATTGTGTATCTTCATTGGCAAAAAGCCTATTTAGATCTTTTGCTCATTTTTAAATTAGTTGTCTTTTTGTTATTGAGCTTTAAGTGTTTTTTTAATATATTTTGGATACAAGTCTTTTGTCTTTTATCAGATATATAATTTGCACTTATTATCTCCCATTTTTTGGCTTGACTTCATTTTCTTAATAATGTCTTTTGAAGTGCAAATGTTTTAAATTTTTATGAAGTCCAGTTTTTTCTTTTTTCTTTTTTTTTAAGTAGGCTCCATGCCCAATGTGGGGCTTGAACTCATGACCCTGAGATCAAGAGTCACATGCTGTAAAGACTAGCCAGCCAGGTGCCCTTCCAATTCTTTTCCTTTATGGATAGTGCTTTTGGTTTCATATCTATGAAATCTTTGCTTAACTTTAGGTCATGAGGATTTTTCTCCTATGTTTTCTTCTAGAAGTTTTATAATTTCAGTTTTTACATTTAGGTCTCTGCTCCATTTAAACTTATCATTTTTTTAGAGAGTGAGCATGCAAGGGGGGTGTGGGGGGAGGGGCAGATGGAAAGGGAGAGAGAATCTTTTTGTTTTAAAGATTTATTTATTTTAGGGGCACCTGGGTGGCTCCGTTGGTTAAGTGTCTGCCTTTGGCTCAGGTCGAGATCCCAGGGTCCTGGAATTGAGCTCTTCATCTGGCTCCCTGCTCAGCAGGGAGTCTGCTTGTCCTCTGCCTTTGCCCATCCCCCCGCTTGTGTGCGTACTCTCGCTCTCTCAAATAAATAAATAAATAAACTCTTTAAAAAATTATTTATTTTAGTGAGGGAGTGCACCTGCAAGTGAGCATGGAGGAGGCGGGGAGGAGAGGGGCAGAGGGAGAGAATCTCAAGCATACTCCCTGCTTGGTGCGGAGCCCCTTGCCAGGCTTGATATCATGACCCTGAGATCATGACCTGAGCTGAAATCAAGAGTCGGACGCTTAACTGACTAAGCCACCCAGGCGTCCCTTAAGTTATTTTTTATTTATGGTGTGAGGTGAGGGTCTAAATTAGTGTTTTTATCCAGTTGTTATCAGCACCATTTGTTTTTTCCCCACTGAATTGGCTTGACAGCTCTCGAAAATTAATGGACCAAATATATATAAGTTTATTTCTAGAGTCTTAGTTATGGTACAGTGATCTACATGTCTTAATTTAATTCCACATTACTTTGATTCCTATAGTTTAAAAAAAAAGATTTTATGTATTTATTTATTTGAGAGAGAGAGCTCTCCAGAGTGTGAATGGGGGGAGGAGCAGAGGGCGAGGGAGAGGGAGAGAGAGAATCCCAAGCCAGCTCTCTGCTGAGCGTGGAGCCCAGTGTGGGGCTCAATCCCATGACCCTGAGATCATGACCTGAGTGGAAACCAAGATTCAGACACTTAACCAACTGAGCCACCCAGCTGCCCCGATTACTGTAGCATTATAATAAATTTTGAAAATAAGAAGTGAAAGTTCTCCCATTTCTTTTTTTTCAAGATTGTATTGGTTATTCAGAGTCCTCTGCTTTTCCATATAAATTTTAGGATCAGCCTGTCAATTTCTGCAAAAATCCTGCTGAGATTATGGTAGGGATTATGTTGAATCTGTAGATCAGTTTAATGATAATTGCCGCTTTAATAATATTGATTCTTCCAATATATGAATGTGAATGTGGACTGCCTTTTCATTTATTTAGCTCTTTAATTTCTTTCTACAATAATTTGTATTTTTCCTAAATCTATTTTTTGATGCTATTGTAATTGGAATTATTTTTCTAAATTTCATTTTTGGATCATTCATTGTTAATATATAGAATATAATTGATTTTTGTATATTGATCTTACATTCTGTGACCTTGCTAAAATTATTTTTTTTAGTTCCAGTGTTTTTGTTTCTTAATGAATTTCTTAGGATATTTTTACAGGATCATGTCCTTTGCAATTAAGGACAGTTTTACTTCTGGGTTGCCTGGCTGGCTCAGTTGGTAGAGCACAGGGTCGTGAGTTTAATTCCTATATTGGGCATAGAGCTTACTTAAAGAAAAGATAGTTTTATTTCTTTCCTTCTAATATATTTGCTCTTTTCTTTTTCTTTTTCTTTCCTTTTCTTTCCATTTCTTTTCTTTCCTCCCTTCCTCTGCCTTCCTTCCTTCCTTCCTTTCTTCCTTCCTCCCTCCTTCCCTCCCTCCCCACTCCCTCCCTCCAGTACAGTCTCAGATAGAAGTGGACATGTTTGTTTTGTTCCCAGTCTTAGGGGAAGCTTTCAGTCTTTCACCAGTGAGTATGCCAGCTGTAGGTTTTTCATAGAAGCTTTTTACCAGACCAGAGTAAATCTCCTTGAATTCCTAGTTTGTTGCAATTTTTTTAAAAAATCATGAATCGATGTTGAATTTTGTAAAATGCTTTTTCTGTATCTATTGAGATGATTATGTAATTTTAACCTTTTATTTTAGTAAAATGGTATATTACATCAATTGATTTTCAGACACTAAGTTTTCTATTTTTGGGATAAATCCCACTTGGTCATGTTGTGTAATCCTTTTAAGATGTTGCTGGATTTGGTTTGCTAATGTTTGGTTGAGGATTTTTGCTTCTCTATTCATGAGGGATATTGGACTGTAGTTTTCCTTTCTTGTGATATCTGACTCACTTTGATCTTAAGTAATCTGGGTTAATAGAATGAGGTGGGAAGTGTTTCCACCTCCTCTAAAGTAAGGATTGATATTACTTCTTCTTTAAATGTTTGGTAGAATTTACTAGGGAAGCCATCTGTACTTGAGCTTTCTTTGTGTTTAGATTTGTAAAATTGTTAATCCAGTATCTTTAACTGTTATGGGTCTATTCAGATTTTGTTTCTTTTGGGGTTAGTTTTGATAACGTCTGTTTTTCTAGGAATTTGTCCATTTGATCTACATCGTCTAACTTGTCGACATAAAGTTGTTTATAGTGTTTATTATAATCCTTCTAGGCAGGTACTGTCATCCCCTCTCATTCTTTATTTTTGTAATTTGAATCTATTCTCTCTTTTTGTCAATCTAGCCAGAGGTTTAGCAAGTTTGTTGATCTTTTTATATTTATTTATTTATTTTTAAAGATTTTATTTATTTATTTGTAAGACAGAGAGCGAGCGAGCCACAAGCAGGGGGAATGGGGAAGGGAGAAGCAGGCTCCCTGCTGATTAAGGAGCTGATGCTCAGATGCTCGATTCCAGGACTCTGGGTTCATGACCTGAGCTGAAGGCAGACACTTAATTCACTGAGCCACCCAAGTGCCCCTTATTGATCTTTTAAAGAACCAAATTTTGGTTTCATTGATTCTCTGTGTTATTTTATTTTAGTCTTATTTTTAAAAATTAAAGTTATATATGTATGTTATTTAAAGAATCTCATGTTCTACAAGACTTACTCCCTGCCATTAGGAAAAATAGTAGTGCTAATTTGTGACAAATCGCCCTCTTGATCTCTAGAAACAATCATATTCAACTTTGAGACGATTTTTATTTGAGACGAATTTAACAAATTATTTTTAATTTGATTTAATTTATTTAAAATTTTGTATTTTTTTATATGGAGGTATAGTTGACACAATGATATATCAATTTCAATACAAGATAGTGATTCAACAAGTCTGTGTTACGCTATGCTCACAAAAAGTGTAGTTGCCATCTGTCACTATACTCTGTGCAGGGGCCAAGCTCATCTCTGTATCATTCCAATTTTAGTATATGTGCTGCCAAAGCCAGCGCTATCACCATATTCTGAAATGATTTTTAAGATCTAAAGCTCTTAAAACACTTTTTTATAGTGCTATTTGATTTTTCAGGTTTACCTGTTATCTACTGACTGCCCACACTACAGAAGATCATCAATTAGTTTTCATTCATGCTTCCCTCCTTTTTCTGTTCTCTCTATAGAGGAAAACTTTCTGGTTGATTTTCTCTATTTAGAAAAAATTTTGGTCTTTTTTGTACATTGTTTTCCTTGGATTTGATCGTTTAGTTTGCTTAATTTCTGTGAATTTATCATGACTTCAGCTTCGCACTCCAATCAAGTGGCATAAACCTCTCAATATGTTCAGATGGTTGAATTATTCTGGGTTTACCCTTAATCGTAATTCCAACACAGTGAACATACAGTGTTGTATTAGTTTCAGATGTACAATACAGTGATTCAGCAATTCTATACATTACTTAGTGCTCATCAAGATAAGTGTATTCTTAATCCCCTTCACTGCTTTCACCCATCCCCCTGAAGCTTTCTGTTGTCTTCTGTTTGCATCTTCTTCAAAAAGTCACTCCTGGGAGCGCCTGGGTGGCTCAGTCAATGGGCGTCTGCCTTGGGCTCAGGTTGTGATCCCAGGGTCCTAGGATCAAGCTCCGCATTGGGCTCCTCGATTGACAGGAAGCCTGCTTCTCCCTCTCCCATCCCCCCTGCTTGTGTTCCCTCTCGTGCTGTGTCTCTCTCTGCCAAATAAATAAAATCTTAAAAAAAAAAAAGTCACTCCTGGAGTTTTTGGCTAGTCCGGTAGTCCAGCTGGGACATACTACCTTTTAGGTGCTGTGCTTTCATCTCAGGGGCACGCTTGTCACCTGCTGTTCCTTTCTTCACTCTCCTAGAAATCCCATTGCTGTTTTTTTCTGTCTTGAATACCCTACTTTTGGGATCCCATGTCCTTCTCTTTCTCAGTTTAGGTCCTCTTGAGAAAGTTCGTGGGAGGTAAATGTTTTGTTGACTTGCAGATCTGAAATAGTCTTTCTCATTCCCTTGTAACTTGTTGGGCATAAAATTCTAAATGGAAATTATTTTCCCTTGGAATTTTTTCAGACATCCAGGAGATTTTTTTTTATGTTTACTTATTTAGCTTTTCATTCCTTAGTTTGTATTTTGATTTCCAAGAGTTCTTTTTTCTTTTCTCTGAATATTTTATTTTTTTAAAATCACATTCAGTTTTTGTTTTATGGATGTTATTTCTTCTCTTATTTTTCTGAAGGCTTTTTTCCCCACTCTTTTTAAAGTTCCCTTTTCCCTGCATAATCTTTGAGGGTTCTTCCTCTCTGTCCCCTGATTTGGTCTTTGTCTTTCTAACTCTTGTTTCCTAACTTCTGGTGATCCTTAGCTGACTATTCTCTTATATAAAACTAGGGGTCTAATAAGCTGATTGGAAGCTCAGTGTGTAAGGCATTCTCTTTATGGCATTCTCTATAGGTTGATGTGGTTAAGATGTTCATTGGAGAATCCCTAGCATCAGCATCTTTAGACTTTTTCACCTTGCTGGTTTTTCACCTTCCATTCTCTGCTTGGCTGCCATTATTCTGGCATACAAGATGTTGTAGAAGACCAGCAAAATTTTTTATTTGAGTCTCCTATTTTTGGCATGGGGTCTTATACCATTTGTAGCTGATGTCTCTAATCCACAGACTTTCTGTTTTATACTCTCCAAGGAATAAACTTTTACTTTGTGTTCTGCCAGAGAGAGAGAGAGAATGGTACCCAGTTGTGCGGTGTATAGGGTAGAGGATCCCAGGATCTCATTTCTTTGGCAGACTTTCAACCAATTATCTTGTTTTCTGCTCTTTTACCCCATCTTCAAAGCTGTTGTTGATTAATTGAGCTTTTGGGTGTAAATCAGGTTGCTTTCCTTATTTTTGGCTTTAAATTCAGTTCTCTTATAGAAATCAATTACTTGTCCACCTGGTTTCCAACTTCTGGTATTTTATTGCTGTTGCTCATCTCTGTGCTCTTTCTCCTTGTGGATTTTTATCTCTAAATTCTCTTTGCTGCTACTTTCATTAAATTTTTAATTTTGGGGAGAGAGTGCTTTAGTCTGCCTTTTTTTTTCTTTTTAAAGATTTGTTTATTTGTTTTAGAGAAAGAGGGAGAGTGAGAGCAGGGGCTGGGACAGAGGGAGAGAGAATCCCAAGTAGACTCTTCGCCCAGCGTGGAGCCCATCATGGGGCTCAATCTCATGATACCGAGATCACACCTGAGCCGAAACCAAGAGTCGGAAGTTCAACCTACTGTGGCACCGAGGTGCCCCTAGTCTGTTCTTTTTAAGCCTGAATCTATGTTCTGTCACTCATGCTTTTTCTTTTTGTAATATATATTATTACATTTGCAGTAAATAAAATATAGTACTTAAAAAGGTAAAAAGATCTCGATATTTTCCAAAACTATGCAGTCTGTGGGGCACCTGGGTGACTCAGTTGGGTAAGTGTCTGCCTTCGGCTCGGGTCATGATCTCAGAATCCTGGATTGGGACCTGAGTCGGGCTCCCTGCGCAGTGGGAAGCCTGCTTCTCCCTCTCCTCCCCATTTGTGCTCTCTTTCACTCCCTCTGTCTCTCTCTCCAGTATTTATTTGACAGAGAGAGAGAGATCACAAATAGGCAGAGAGGCAGGGAGAAGCAGAGGGAGAAGCAGACTCCCCACTGAGCAGAGAGCCCGATGCGGAGCTCCATCCCAGGACCCTGAGACCATGACCCGAGCCGAAGGCAGAGGCTTAACCCACTGAGCCACCCAGGCACCCCAGTAAATAAAATCTTAAAAATGAAACAAAATAACACAGCTTGTGATAGGGTCATTCTTTATGTACCATCTTGAAATGGTGGTTTGTTTCTAGCCAAGCACTACTATGTATTTCTACCTAGCTTTTGCAGTCGACATCTTTTACTAGATTGTATGTTTCTTTAGGGCCAAGACCATATCATGTTCCTTGTGATTTCTGAGAAATAACTTATTAGAAATACCAGAAATAGACTTAATGAGAATTATATTTTATTATTTCATTTTATAGGTTGAAGAATGCCTCATCTGATGTAAAACAAATGTTTAAAAGTGAAACAGACTTGGACATTACTGCTGAACTCAGGAAGAAACTCCATCGGGCTAAGAAGGAAAAATTAGAAATAACAACTAAGCACAATGCAGAGGTAAAATTTTTTTCTGTTAATGTTAAAAGTAGAATTTGGTTATTTTAGATTCATTTTATATTACAGACTGCATGTTCAACATCACCATGGTATTCTTGAGCTTAAAAAAGAAATTATAATAAAATAGGTTTTTATTTTTTTAATATGGTGGAACTGTATGGGAGTGATAAGTAGAAGTTTAATGAATCATTTGTATGTTGTCTTTAATTTACTTTAATTAAGGGGTTAAACTTGATAAAAAAAAGTGATGAATGCCTTTAGTGAGTAAAGGATTTGTAAATTAGACAGTTTTGAAATTTTAATTTAGTTTCTTTATGGCTCAGTCATAAGCATGGAATAATCTTAAGTAGATCTGAGTATGGAATTTTTTAAAGATTTATTTATTTATTTTAGAGAGAGAAAGAGAGTGAGAGCGTGCGCGTGGATGAGTGGGGAAGGGGCAGAGGGAGAGAGGCTCCCCAAGCAGACTCCCTGATGAGCAGGGCTCGATCCCAGGACCCTGAGATTATGACCTGAACTGAAATCAAGAGTCAGCTGCTCAACCTACTGAGCCACCCAGGCGCTCCCAAGTATGGAATTTTTAGTGATAGTGTAATTCATAAAATTATCCTAGTTTCTTTTTATTATATCCTTATATCTTTTATTACTATGTATGTATATGTATAAATATATATATTTCCTGGTATGTGTATATATTCTAAGGGTAGTAACTCTCTTTTTCTCTAAGATAATTCATGAATTACATGTTTATATCACTTCTGTCAGTTGTGTTTTTTCTCTGTTTTCTCTTTTTCCTCTGTTTAAATTTTACTCTTTAAGTTCAGCTTAGGCAGCCTGGTGTGGTGGGAAGAATATAAAGTTATAGAAATCTGGACTCATTCTTGGCCTTTCCATTTATGAGATAATGTGATGTTGGGCAAGTTATTTATCCTGTACATCATTGTTTTCCCACTGTGAAATGCTGGTCCCAAAGGGTTGTTGTGGTAATTCAGGGAAATAAAATTTGTTAAGTGCCTGTACTCTATAATAGTGGCCATAATTTATTGACATTTAAGCATAAACAGTGTTTTTTTCCTTCCTTTTTTTGCTGAATTCTGATGCTGTCCTGTCAAAAAACTTTTTAAAGCCCCCCTAGGTGAAACGAATGACTCCTTTCTTTGCTCTGCTATAATGTGGTGCTGTTACAGGTTCTTTAGAACCAAAACATTTATTTCATGCTTACCTGCTCTTCATTAGCCCGTAAGCTTCCTGAGAGCTGAAAGCAATGACCATGCTTTGTCCCTGTATCTCTCACCGTTCTTCCTGGCACATAGTAGGTCCTCAATGGCTGTGAGCGGAATATAAAAATGACTTTTTTTCAGATTGTCTAAGGCACAGAAGCTTCTGATTAAACTAGCAATTAATGAATATATGACCGTTTTATTTGTACTTTTAGTGGCAGTTGACATAATTTTATTTTTATTAAAGATTTTATTTATTTATTTGAGAGAGAGAGCGCGCGTGTGAGAGAGAGAGCATGAGAGGGTAGAAGGTCAGAGGGAGAAGCAGACTCCGCATGGAGCTGGGAGCCTGATGTGGGACTTGATCCCGGGACTTCAGGTTCATGACCTGAACCGAAGGCAGTCGCTTAACCAACTGAGGCACCCAGGTGCCCAGTTGAGGTAATTTTAAAGGGTAATTGCAGAAATTGCTTTGATTGACATTGTAATATTACATAGTGAATATATAGTGATGTTTGTTAAATGTATGCTTGATTGTTTATAATCTCCAAAACTTATTTTTTAATTTTTTTTCAAAATGTATTTTTTTAAAACCAATTATGCATTGTACTTGGGAATAATTATATTGTAATAATCATTCATCTATATTCTTTCACATATATTCGCAGTTGTCATCAGAGTTCTTAGACCACACTCTTCTCTTTTGTTTGATCAAAACGTTTTGAAATACGTGTTAATATTAAAGAGGTAGGAAATTATTTCAGGGAAGAATGATAATTTTCTTGGGGCACCTGGGTGGCTTAGTCGTTAAGTGTTTGCCTTTGGCTCAGGCCATGAGCCCAGGGTCCTGGGATTGAGCCCCGCATCAGGTTCCCTGCTTGGTGGAGAGACTGCTTTTCCCTCTGCTGCTCCCCCTGCTTGTTTTCCCTCTCTTGCTGTGTCTCTCTCTGTCAAATAAATGAAATCTTAAAAAAAAAAAAAGAATGATAATTTTCTTGCAATAGCAGTTATGATCAGTTCAATTCCAGTTTCATGTTACTATTCATTCTTATTGTTTCAGTTATTTGTCTTGATGATTTTTCTTGTATTATATACTAATTTTTTAAGTCATATAATCTGTAAATATGCCTATTATAAAGCAGGGCAGAGAGGAATGAAATTATCTAAGAACTAAGGCCATATATTTGCTTTTTTGGATACTTCTAATATTAATACACATCATACCAGTGATTGGCGTAAAATATCTTTAAAATCTGGGGTGCCTGGCTGTCTCAGTCAGTAGAGCAAGTGACTCTTGATTTCTGAGTTGTGAGTTCGAGCCCCACACTGGGTGTAGAAATTTCTTAAAAATAAAATCTTAAGGGCGCCTGGGTGGCTCAGTGGGTTAAAGCCTCTGCTTTTGGCTCAGGTCATGATCTCAGGGTCCTGGGATCGAGGCCCGCATCGGGCTCCCTGCTCGGCGGGGAGCCTGCTTCCCCCTCTCTCTCTCTGCCTGTTCTCTCTGCCTCCTTGTGATCTCTCTCCCTCTATGAAATAAATAAAATAAATAAAATCTTTAAAAAAAAATAAAATCTTAAAAAAATAAAATCTATGTCCATTGGTGGATGAATGGATACAGAAAATATAGTGTGTATGTATACACACACACATACAGTGGACTATTATTCAGCCATAAGAAAGAGTGAAATGTTGCCATTTGTGAAAACATGGATGGGCTTTGAGGACATTATGCTAAGTGAAATAAGTCAGACAGAGAAAGACAAATGCAGTACGATCTCATATGTGGAATCTAAAAACCAAAAACCAAAAACCAAGCTCATAGATACGAAGAACAAATTGGTGGTTGTCAGAGTTTGGGGGTAGGGGATGGGCAAAATGGGTGAAGGAGGTCAAAAGGTATAAACTTTTAATTATAAAATAAATAAGTCATGGGGTTGTAATATACAGCATGGTGATTAGAGTTAAGAATACTATATCGTGTATTTGAAAGTTGCTAAGAGAGTAGATCTTAAAAGTTCTCATCACAAAAAAATTTGTAATTATGTATGGTGACAGATGTTAACTAGACTTATTGTGCTGATCATTTTGCAATATATACAAAATATGAAATCATGATGGGCACCAGAAACTAAAATGTCAATTTTATATCAATGAAAAATAAAATAAAATAAATACCCTTAAAATCTAGGAATTTTATTGCTGTGTGTTCTTGGATAAATTATTTAATTTTTCTGAGCCTCAGTTTTCTTTGATAGGTTTAGAAATAGCAGATCACTTTTGAGATTTATTAGTAGGCTGAGGGTATGGAGAGAGGAGTTGCTGATAAGATTCACTGCTTCTAGGTAAGACTAAGTTACACTGATGTGAATGATTGGGATAGGACAATGCACTGGATTTTCAGTGTTGCAGTAGTTGTTAGAATCATTAGAATATGGTAATAGAGATGTGTGAAATAGAGATCTGTGAAATAGGACATGGTAATAGAGATGTCTATTTCAGGACACGTGTGAAATTGGACAAAGCTGCTTTATTCAGATATCTCCATGGCCCAGACAGTGATGATAGATCAGGGAAATCTTCTAGAGAAATGATAATGGAAGAGGATAAAGAAGAGCAATATAACTTTCTTTAGCCAAAAGGTACAGGAAACCTAGGACCAAGCAGAAGACATTGTTTGACTGATCTACCCAGTCCTCTTAAGAGTAAGGGTTCTTAAGCTGGAATCCTTAGAAACAGAGACACCAAGGAATCCATATACTTAGATGTGAAAAAATTATAGTTTATGTATTAACCTCTAAGTCACTAGGCATTTCTTTGAGTTATGAAAGCCTTAACCCAGTTGGCCCTCCTTTGTTGAGCCATCATAGTATTAGCAGTACTTTTGACTTTATATTCACTAGATATCACAGACACACAATTCAGTTATTGCAAATTGCAAAATATTGTTTATACCTGTCATGACCTTGAAATTACACTGGTTGTGAGACCTGTACGTAGAGCTTGTTATTTAGTGGGTTATTAGAGAAGTACATTATGGCATCACAGATTTGCTTTTGTCTTACATATTTGTTTTTAAACTTTGATTTTTTTGTGATCCTGTCTCATGCATTTAATTACATTATTCTGAGAAGAATTGCCATTCTTTGCCAGATTGAAAGGAGGGTCATGGCATGAAAATTGTGAAAAACCTTTCTGTGAGAGGCTGAGGCATGCTGTAGAAGACATGAAGGAATATATGGAGGATGCCACAGAGAGAGGCTTCAAAGATAGCTAGTTGAGCATAAAGATGTTAAAGAATGCAGACCTGTTTTCAAGGCGGGAAATCCTATTTTGCTGCTGTTGCATGTGTTAAACCTTAGGTGAGAAAGCAACCTCATGAGCAGAGGATAGGTTTCTAGCAGCTGGGTGGGTGGTTCGAGAAATCAAATATGGTCTAATCAGGAAAAAATAGGGACATAAATAGAGGGAATTGGTTGTACAAGTGTTGGAAGACCTAGGAATCCAAATAGAGAATGGTGAGGTCACCCAGAGGTTAGTAATAGCAGGAAGCCACTACTGCCCGTGGCAGAGGGCCAATGGGAAGAGATGATGTGACCAGAGTCCTGAAGTTGGGGCTGTTTAGGGGGAAGTAGAGCCATGGAAAGGGCTGTTCAGTGTTGGGATGTTGGAGGGAAGGGAGGGGGGTTGGACCTTGAAGGAGATGCAGCTCCTGCCAGAGACACTACTAGAAGGCGAGCCATTAGGCAGTGGAGCCTGGGAATTGTGCAATAGAGTAGAGCAGATGAAGGGTGTTGGGGAATGGATCAGAGATCAAACAGGCAAATGATTGGCTGTCCACACCTTATTATCACCCCTGTGCTCATATATAACTTCCATAGAGTAATATCTTGTTTCTGCATAACATTGCAGGTTGCAACTCAAATATCTTCTGTACAAAGGTGCTCCCACCCTTGCCAAAATGGGGGACACAAAGGCTTATTTGTCGTTGCATCCATCTCACGGATGATACATGTCCTCACTATCAGGTCTTTATAATTTGGTACTTCATGAATTTAATCAAAAAGTTACTATTACCAACATTTTTCATATGAGGCCAGAGGGGAGGAGCCAAAAAAATCAGTAATATATGCTTTTAACAGAGATGCAAAAAGCAGCTGCAGTTCTTATTCTTAGAGATGGCCCTAAGGTTACAGTGATAGAAAGGTAAGACTTTATATTTCGGAGGCTCAAGTTAATTGCTCCCACTAGGACTTCACCACTCTGGAATTCCATTATTTTGACTGAAACTGGGGAGTCCATCTCAATTGTGATGTATTCCACCATAATCTGCACCATCTACTATAATCTCTGGTGTATGGAGATTAGCTACCAGAGCTTTCCAAGGATGCCTGTGCTGTCCACTCCAGTGTATTTTATAGCATTTTAATTAGGAAAAGAATATCCTTTGCACTTTTGAAGAAGATGTAGTTAGGGAAAGGGGAGGTTTTTGTTTGCTCACATTAAACCACGTCCATCTCCTAAGTCTCCATATTGTGTGAGGAAAGTACTGGCATTTTGAACTGTTTAAGTGATTGTAGGCTGGTGTTGAATTCAACTTACAGTCATCCATCCTAGCAAACTGTTAGAACTAGCTTATTAAATCCAAATCAGTCCAGTGTATGTTCTTCAGGTTCCTGTTAAGACAAGATTAGCAAGATCTTGCATTTCTTTTGCTGCATAAGCTATTTTCTCCTAAAGCAGACTATGCATTTCTCCTATGGCATACTGAGATCTGAATTTATCTTTGGTGACAAAGAGTGGTGGATATGTGTTGCAAATTCTCTTGCAACACAACCGTTTCAGGCGTATTTGTTTTTAAGTCTTTAAGCAGGGGAAGGCTAATTATCTCAGGGAGGTGAAACTGCTTTTATTGGTAAGGGATGTTTAGAGGGATGTTGTAATCTCATAATTAGATTTTTTCTGTCTGGCCTTTAAAGCCTTGTCAGCCAAGAAAGTATAAGAAATAAGAGTTTCTTTTAAAGTCAACATGGAGGGGTGCCTGAGTGGCTCAGTCGTTAAGTGTCTGCCTTCGGCTCAGGTCATGATCTCAGAGTCCTGGGATCGTGCCCCACGTCGGGCTCCCTGCTCAGCAGAAAGCCTACTTCTCCCTCTCCCACTCCCCCTGCTTGTATTCCCTCTCTCACTGTCTCTCTCTCTCTGTCAAATAAATGAAATAAAATTTTTTTAAAAAAATAAAGTCAACATAGAAACTCTGGCTTTCTGACTATTTTGAACTGTGATTCTAAAGCTCTGAGATTACCATTTTGTTTTTAAGATTTTATTATTTATTTGAGAGAGAGAGAGAGAGAGGGCAGGGTGAGGGACAGAGGGAGAAGCAGACTCCCCACTAAGCAGGGATCTCTATGTGGGGCTCCATCCAGGATGTCCCAGGATCATGACTTGAACCAAAGGCAGACGCTTAACTAACTGCCCCTATTGTTTTGTTTTTGTAAGTTCTCTAACATAGTCACATTTAGCCTTCCTACCCTACAGGTCTTGAAATAAACAATGCTGCCCTAATGGTTAAGTGCAGTTGCTACTTCATCTCCCCAAGACTTGTTCTTAACTGGCATTTTATTCTAAACTGTACGTGATAATTTAAATAATTGTGATCTCACTGTATGCCATGGGTCACTGCAAAAATATCCCATTTCCACCTGCAAAGAGGTCTTCATTGATTGACAAGAAGGACTATCCAGGAGAATTTGAAGCAACAAGGAAGACAAGGATGCTGCTGAAGGTAGATCTGGAGCGGGAGAACGACCCTGGATTCGTTAACTTCTGCCCTTATAGTTAGATCATAAGTGCCTCCTATTGGCCAAACCTGAGGCCAGTTGTCAAGGGAGCCTGGGAAATGTAGTTCCTGCAATACAGAGCATAGCTGTAGGAGAATAGGGAGGGGTTCTGGGGCAAACAGGTGAATGCCTGGCACAATTGGGAATGCCGAAATGTTTTTTTTTTTTTCCTTTAAAGATTTTATTTATTTATTTGACAGGGAGAGAGAGCACAAGTAGGCAGAGCAGCAGGCAGAGAGAGAGGGAGAAGCAGGCTCTTTGCGGAGCAGGGAGCCCGATGTGGGACTCGATCCCAGGACCCTGGGATCACGACCTGAGCCGAAGGCAGTGGCTTAACTGACTAAGCCACCCAGGCACCTGGGAATACCCAAATCTTAACAATGTTAGTCTTATGAGGGGGGAGACAGTGGGCAGGGAGGGATCGAGTGATTCTGAAACAAAATGAGTTATCTTGAGTATGTGATTAAGATTCTATGATTTTTTTCTTTACTATTAAAAGATATTTGTAAATTCTTATTTTGTAAGCATAAGTATTTGGAAGACATTGACTTTGCTAAATTTTTTTTTAAGATTTTATTTATTTATTTATTTGACACACAGAGAGAGAGATTACAAGTAGGCAGAGAGGCAGGCAGAGAGAGAGGAGGAAGCAGGTTCCCCACTGAGCAGAGAGCCCTATTTGGTCCTCGATCCCAGGACTCTGAGATCATGACCTGAGCCGAAGGCAGAGACTTTAACCCACTGAGCCACCCAGACGCCCAACTAAATTTTTTTAAAAATAAAAATTACTATTTTTTATTCTTTATATGTAGAAAAGTGTGTAATTCTCCTGCACTCCACATGTTAACAGGTACTTATGGTAACTTCTGATGTTTGCTTTTCTTTGAACTATTTAACATTTTTACCTCTTTTATAAAACTTACCCTTTTTACAGCATTTCACTACTTGAGATCAGGGGCTCTATAATGTTTGCTTTATATCTTTCACTGTACTTGACACATAGGAGTGTTTAATATTATTTAATGAATCATTGATTAGATAATAGAATTTTGGAGTGGGAATGGACTTTATAAAATCATTTAGTTCTGATTCTGACTTATCTTCTGTCCCACTACTCATGGAAGGTTATTAGATAAATTAGATCTAGTTATTAAATATCTAGTCTCGATATTAGATAAATCAGATACTAGTTCATTAAAATCCCTGCAAAATTGGCACTTTTATTACTTCATGCTCTGTTAGTAATGTCATAATCAAGAGAAATAATGTAGACAGTATTTACCAAACCATGCTTTGATGTGGTTTGCTTCTTGACTTCATTTAAGGAATAGGAAGCAGAGAGGGAAGAATGAATTTTAAAGTACTTACTTTGTGTCATTTTTCACTTCTTATACATGACTATTTCTGATTAAAACTTGCAATTTTTAAGGGGTACCTGACAGGCTCATTTGGTAGAGCATGTGACTCTTGATCATGAGGTCATGAGTTCAAGCCCCACACTGGGCATAGAGCCTGCTTAAAAAGAAAAAAAAAACCTTGCAATTTCTCTTTATTTTTATAGGATCACATAAGCATTTTTTTGTTTTTTTCTCTAGTGGATTCTCTAAAATTAGAAGACTTGAGTGTCATTTGGTAAGGCTATAGTCCTTCTTTTCTAGTCTTTTAGAATATTATAAATTCATGAATTCTTGTCTTATCAATATTATAGAAACATATTTCTCTAAGACATTTAAATGTTTGGGTGCACGATCTCATAATCTTGGTGCCATATTTTAATATTGGTTCATGATCTCAAAATCTGCTTTTAGCTGGCAAGCTATGAGAGCCAGATTGCCAAGCTGCGATCTGAGGTTGAAAAAGGAGAGGCGTTGCGACAAAGTCTGGAATATGACCTGGCTGTTGCTAGAAAGGAAGCTGGTCTTGGGAGACGGGCTGCTGAAGAAAGGTTAGCTGAGGCACATAGGATCCAAGAAAAACTCTGTGGTAAGACTATTCTATTTTTTCCTGTGTAAGGGTTTTAACCTTATTGCATAGCATTGCTCACTGTTGTGTATGTCCACCATATAGGGTCAGAGGTAGGTCTTTGATGGACAGACTTTATTGGGTGTGTATGAAGTCTTCTAGCACTCATGTGAACATCCACCTACTTTACATTCATTTTTTGTATGTTGTGCATGTGTGGGAAAAAGGGGTTCAAAATTCTTTTAATCATTTTGTAGAGCAGTTGTTCCCTGAATAATCAGTCAGCAGAATCACATAGAGATTAAAAAAAATTAACATGTTTTCTGAATTAGAATTTCTAGCTTGACAGAGTCTATATGTTCAAGAAGGAATGCAGGTATTTTGTTGATTGGCTAGGTTTGGGAACCACAGGGTTAGAGGGTGGTGCCTAGAAAAGTAAAATATGGAATTAATCCTCAAAATCCCTCTGTTATGTAGCATATGAGCACTTAAAAATATTTTTACTTGAGTATAATGTATGTGGGTGCCTGTGTGGCTCAGTTGGTTAAGCGTCTGCCTTTCAGCTCAGGTCATGATCCCGGGGTCCCGAGACCGAGTTCCACGTCGGGCTCCCTGCTCAGTGGGGAGCCTGCTTCTCCCTCTGCCTGCTGCTCTCCCTGCTTGTGCTCTCTCTCTCTCTCTCTCTCTGTCAAACAAATAAATAAAATCTTTAAAAAAGTATAATATATATAAAGAAACATGCCTAATGTAAGTGTATAACTCATAAGAAGCACCTAGATCATGGAATGGAAAATTACCAGAAGTCCTTCCACATGGGTAACTACTATTCTGATTTTTAATAGCAAGGATAAATTGTCCCTCTTTTTTGTATTTAATATTAAATGGAATCATATAATATGTACTCTTTTATGTCTGGCTTCTTTGCTTTGACATTGTGTGTATGAGTTCATCCATATTGTTGTATGAACTTTGTATTGATGCTTAGTATTACATTGTATAACATACCACACAAATTTATCAATTTCTGTTAATGGGCACTTAGGTAATATCCAGTTTTTGGTGATTAAGAATAATGCTACTATGAACATCCCTTTTTTTAAGCTTTTATTTTTAAGTAATCTCAATACCCAGTGTAGGGCTCAAATTCACAACCCTGAGATCAAGAATTGCATGCTTCACTGACAAGCCAGCCAGGCGGCCCCATGTTGTTATGAACATTTGTGTATGCAACAGATTTTAATTAGGAGAACATTGAACATGAATTCAGAAGATTTAGATTTAGATCTTGGTTTTACTACTTACTTAGTGACATTTGAACCTAGGTTGTTTTAAGGATGAAGTGAAAAAAATTAAAGTGGTTACATGGGACTAAACGAGTGTTAACTTGCAGTTACTGTAAAGGTTCTGGGCCCGAGCTGTGGCCAGCTGTCCTGGGTTATTTCCTCTGGTCAGAAGTACTTTTGATTACCTCTGGCATTTAATAACCACAACACTACCTGGAACTTATAAATATAAGAATGGAAAGGCACTAGATATACAAGTTAATGACTTTGATTTAATTATGAGGAGGTTGAAGTCCATGGAAGATGGGAAGTTATTTCCCAAAGTCAAATGATTTCAACAGACACTTTATAGAGGAAGCTAGAATAGCCGTTAATGAGATGGAAAATACTTCACCTCACTTGTCTTCAGAGAAATATAAATTAAAACCACAGTGACTGTTTATTACATACCCATTAGGTGGTGCTAATTGGAAAGACTGTCAGTACCAAATGTTGGTAAGGATGTAGAGCAACTGGAACTCTTACACTTTGTAAGTGGGAGAGTGAATGGTACAACTACTTTTGGAAAAAACCTGGTAATTTCTTTGTTTAAAAGAGTTTGGCAGACAGCTTGTTAGATAGTCAAAAGTTTTGTGAACTGGAAGCACCAGATACCTCTGAAATTAGGAATTGGTATAGCAGTAGTAGGTAAAATAAGGAAGGTTAAATGAAAGCTCTTTGCCTTAGAGGCAATTAAATTCTTAGATCTCCTTCCCAAGAGCAGTGCATTCTGGGATTGCTCTCACTTTCTAGTGGGAGCTGGGAGCTGGGTGGCTTAATCCCTGCAGGTGATAAAATGCAGGGTCTCTAGACTAGCAAAAACAGGAAGATACCATACTCAATGCTCAATATTGAGAAACTATTCCTTCCAGACTCTTTTTTCTATTGGTTTTTCCAAAAGCGAGCACCAGATTTCTATACTCCATGTGGGAGCTTAGAAGACTCTTCTGTAGATCATCTGACCAACCAAGAGGAAAAACCTAATGATACTGATGTTGGGAGTTTTTCTAATAAATGGCCCAACCATATCCTCCTCCACCGAAGGACCACAGTTATCAAGCCCTATATCTCAAGTTCAGAATCTAGGGTTGGGTATATGAGTGTGTCATCTTTATAGTTACTTTAATTGAGAGGAGACAACTAAGAATTACCAGATGCTTGGGGACAGCCTCTAAAATGGAGAGAAAAAAAATAATTTGGAAGGATCAGAAGCTGCGGGGGAAAAGATTTAACACACAAGGAACATTAATATCTTCAGAGCTGAAAGAGAATACACCTTATCCATGATGTAAGAATCAGATGCTATAAAAAAAGGGAAAACTCTTAGAAATTAAAAATATGAAATCAGGAATGAAAAATGTCAATAGAAGCATTGGGAGATGAAGATAAAAAAAATCTCCCAGCAATTAGAGTAAAAAAAGCAGAGGTGGAAAAACAGGAGAGAAAAGGCAAGGAAATTTGAGGGTCAATTTGAATAATAGGTAATATTGAAAGAAGAGAGAAGAGAAAAAACAGGGAGGGATAAATCATCAGTGAAATTAGGTAAGAAGTCATCTCAGAACTAAAGGTTGTGAGTTGCCGTATTGAAACGGCCCATTGAGGGCGCCTGGGTGGCTCAGTGGGTTAAAGCCTCTGCCTTCGGCTCAGGTCATGGTCTCAGGGTCCTGGGATCAGGCCCGAATTGGGCTCTCTGCTCAGCGGGGAGCCTGCTTCCTCCTCTCTCTCTGCCTGCCTCTCTGCCTACTTGTGATCTGATCTCTCTCTGTGTGTCAAATAAATAAATAAAATCTTAAAAAAAAAAAAGAAACGGCCCGTTGAATATTCACCACCATGACAAGAAATAGACCCACCTGAGGGCAAAGCATTATGCAATTTCAGAAGAAAAGAGACAAAGTGAAGATCCTAAAGCTTTTCAAAGAGAAAAGACAAAACACAAAAGACACAAAAAGAAAAATAGGCCACATGTAAAGGAACAGGAATTAAATGACCTTAAATTTCTTGCCTGCAATCTGGGATGCTAGACCATGGAGTAATGTCATATAGAGAGAGTAACTGGATTAGGGGGAGACTTTTTGTACCTTTCATACCTTTAAATTTTGAACCTTTTGAACTTATGATCCATTTGAGACACAAACATTGTCTGTTTATTTTGTTTATTTTAGTTGCCGAGGAAGAGTTTAGTGATTCATCAGTTGCATATAACACCCAGTGCTCATCACAAGTGCTCCCGTTAATGCCCCTCATCCAGTTACCCCATCTCCCCACCTACCTCCCCTCCACTACACCTCAGTTTGTTTCCTAGAGTTAAGAGTCTCTTATGGTTTGTCTCCCTCTTTAATTTTTGTCTTTTTTTAATTTTCCCACCCTCTCCTATGTTTCTGTGTTTTGTCTTAAATTCCACCTATGAGTGAGATCATATGATATTTGTCTTTTTCTGACTGACTTATTTCACTTAGCATAATACCCTCTAGGTTGCAAATGGCAATATTTCATTCTTTTAGATGGCTGAGTAATATTCCATTGCATATATATACATCTGGGCTCTTTCCATAGTTTGACTATTGAGGACATTGCTGCCATAAACATTGAGGTGCATGTGCCCCTTTGGATCACTACATTTGTATCTTTGGGGTAAATACCTAGTAGTGCAATTGCTGGGTTATAGGGTAGCTTTATTTTTAACTTTTTGAGGAACCTCCATACTGTTTTCCAGAGTGGCTGCACCAGTTTGCATTCCCACCAGCAGTGTAAGAGGGTTCCCCTTTCTCTGCACCCTTGCCAACATATGTTGTTTACTGACTTGTTAATTTTAGCTATTCTGACTGGTGTGAGGTGGTATCTCATTGTGGTTTTAATTAACACAAATATATTGTGGCACCTGGGTGGCTCAGTGGGTTAAGCCTTTCCCTTCAGCTCAGGTCATGATCTCAGTGTCCTGGAATTGAGCCCCGCATCGGGCTCTCTGCTCGGCAGGGAGCCTGCTTCCTCCTCTCTCTGCCTGCCTTTCTGCCTTCTTGTGATCTCTCTCTCTGTTAAATAAATAAATAAAATCTTTATTTAAAAAAAATTAACACAAATATAATTTAAATATAATACTACTAACTGTGGCTCCCCCCCATTTTGGTTTATTTAACAAGTGTGTTTGTATGTATTTCCTCATTTTATCCTCACAACAGCTTAACTAGGAAGCATTTTATTCCTGCTAAGGCATTTATTCCCGCAGAGGTTTAATCAAGTGGTAGATGAGGGAGCCAGACTTGTAAAGGGTTCCATTGCTTCTTTCTTGATGCTGAGGTAGAGCAGCAGCCGTAGTGAGTTGAGAGGTATTAGTTATTATCGAGGTAATACTAGGATGAGAGGTGAGTTGAGCCTAACCTTGATGGAGTCTATAGCTAGAGTTCTGAGGGCTGGAACAGTGGTTCCCAACCTCAATTTTGTGACAGCCTCATGTGTAAGTGTGTCACAACTAATTTGTTGCCAATAGTCAAATATCAAAATTTATAATCTTAAGTCTTTTAAAAAAGTGGCCCTATAGATCACAGTTTAAAAAAACCCACAACATTTATTTTCTTGAATAGAAGAATGTAGAAGAATTGCTGTTGATGCTAGAGGGGCATCCTAACTTGGGCATGACTCTAGGAATATGTCCTGCCATTTCCTGGCAAAATCACCTTTGGAGGGGAAGAAGAGATTGAGAAAACAGAGAGCAGGTCGTTCTGAAACAGTGAGTTTTTCCGAGTTGACTGGTGTGAAGTGGTTAAATGTTTTGTTCTAAGTTCACGCTGGAAATGCAATCAACTCCAGTGCCTAGGTGTCTGAACTCCTAGGGTTTTAATTTGTGGTTGTAAGTACAACTATTATTCTTTTATATTTTTAATAGCTCAGAACGCAGAACTTCAAGGAAAGGCAAACGAGATCGAGAAAGCATTCCAGACTTCCCAGCTAAAGTGGAAAGAAGAATGCAGAAGATTTGAACATGATTTGGAGGAAAGAGACAATATAATTCAGAACTGCAATCGAGAATATGATTTACTTATGAAAGAAAAAAGCAGACTAGAGAAAACTGTACAGGTAAATTATTATTTTTTTAAAGGATTTATTTATATGAGAGAGAGAGTGAGAGAGAGCATGTGGGCATGCATGTGAGCTGGAGGAGGGGCAGAGGAAGAGGGTGAGAGAGAATCTCAAGCAGACTCCCTGCTGAATGTGGAGCTGGACGTGGGGCTCCATCCCAGGACCCCGAGATCATGACCTGAGCCATAACCAAGAGTTGGATGCTCGACCGACTGAGCCACCCACCAGGTAAATTATTTTTATAAAAGAATTTTTCTAGATTTATTGAGATGTGTTACACATTATTCGAACTTGTCCTTGGAAAGAAAAATATCTACCAGAAATCAAGAAAATCTGATTTTCTCCTACCCACCCTCCCTCTCTCCCTCTCTTCTTTCCTTTCAGGGGCATTTTTGTGGGTCTCTTTTGTGATATGCTTTAGCAATATATTAATATGTATGCTGTTTTCTTTTGCGAAAAAGAGTGTGAGATCACTGATCAAACTAAACGAACTCACTTTTGTGAAAGTATCAGAAGATGGGAACCTCTATTCCTTAGGTTTCAGTATGAAAATTTGGAATTTTAGAAATATGGGTGCTAGGTTTTGGTCTGAATATACAAGAAATATAAAAAAATTTATGTATCTGATATGGACTTCATTATCTATGTAGAATACATTCTATATAGATATGACATGAAAAATATTTGATGACCTTTTACTGAAATTATTTGAGCTATTTCTTTCCCTATTTTTTGTTCTTTTTTTCTTTTCTTTTTTAAAGATATTTATTTATTTATTTATTTGACGGAGAGATCACAAGTAGGCAGAGAGGCAGGCAAGAGAGAGGAGGAAGCAGGCTCCCTGCTGAGCAGAGAGCCCGAAGTGGGGCTTGATTCCCAGACCCCGAGATCAGGTCATCCCAGGACCCCGAGATCATGACCTGAGCTGAGGCTTTAACCCACTGAGCCACCCAGGCGCCCCTATAAGGGTAATATTTACTATGCGGATCCCAGCTACTGTTTGTATGGACACAGAAGGCTTTCCCTCCTTCTCATCAACCACACAATCTTTCTCCTTGTGTTAATGAGAACTTAGTTTTAAATGGGGCTTCTTGGGGAATCCTGCATTTTATATTTTTAAGAGCTTGAACCAAGTTAGATCTTATAAATGTAGTACAACTAGGAAAACCCAAGACGAAAAGCCTTTTGCAAGTATTATCTGTAGAACAAGAAATTAGTCACAGTCCAAACCTTAAAAAAATTCAAACTTTTTAAATGTGTAACATTCTAGTGTTTCCTTATCCTGATTTGTTTGCACGAAATATCTTATCATCTTTGGTAAACACAGTGTACTCTGTGAGTTTTATATGTAAATTACCAGGGATGATCCAAACAGCTTCTTTATAGGTAATTAGAACTTACCATATTATCTACTTTACATAGAGATTTACATATAGATTACATATAGTCTACATTCTGATGATCAAAATGTATTATAGTTCTATTAATGATTTTAACATAAATTATAATGAGTTTTAGCTATAAGGAGAGCCCTTTGTACACTTGAATTGGGGATGAAGGAAGAAAGATGACTTTCATTGATCTAATAGTAAAGCAAGATTCTATTTGTATAAAGGAAGCGTTGGAAAAACATCAGCAGGAGAAGAATGAGATGGAGTCTCATATCAGGGAGACAGCACTGGAGGAGTTTAGATTACAAGCAGAACAATGGGAAGCAGAAAGAAGAGAGTTACAATTTATAGTACAGGTATTTAAAAAATAATAATTCAGTTCCTTAAATATGTCTTTTTAATGCTTATGATATTAAACGTTATATTAGCACAAAAATTGGCTAGTTTACTCAACACAAAAATGATTTATAATCTTTAATCTATGTTTATTTGGGGTTACATGACAATATGGGCAACCATTATGAGCAGATACTATCTGAATTAGAGTTGGGTGACTTCTGTTGCATAAATTATGTGATTTTTGAGACATACGTACATTTGGTATTTTATTTTTCTAGTTTAAAATATGAGACTGTTCACAGTCTTTAATAGCATAAAGAAATAGAATGATTGGATTTCAGATATTAAAGGATGCTTATAAATTAATATAGCATAGTGATTTTTCAACTTTTTTAAGAAGAGCAAATTTAAAATTTTTTAATTTAAATTGAATTAACGTATGATGTATTATTATTTTTTTATTTTTTTATTTTTATTTTTTTATTTTTTAATTTTATTTTTATTCTTTGCCCAAGGGGTACAAGTCTGTGAATCATCAGGCTTACATCTTTCACAGCACTCACCAAAGCACAAACCCTTCCCAATGTCCATAACCCATCCACCCTATCCCTACCCTCCCACCCCCCAGTAACCCTCAGTTTGTTTTGTGAGATCAGGAGTCTCTTCGTATGATGTATTATTAGTTTCAGAGGTAGAGATCAGTGATTCCTCAGTCTTATATAACATGCGTGTGCCCTCCTTAATGTCCATCATCCAGTTACCCCATTCCCGCACCCACTCCCCTCCAGCAGTCCTCAGTTTGTTTCCTATGATTAAGAGTCTTTTATGGTTTGTCTCCCTCTCTGCTTTCATCTTGTTTTATCTTTTCCTCCCTTGAGAAGAGCTAATTTTTTTCTTAAAAGATTATTTATTTATTTATTTGACACAGAGAGAGAGAGAGAGAGAGAGCACAAGTAGGGGAGCAGCAGACAGAGGGAGAGAGAGAAGCAGGCTCTCCGCTGAGCAAGGAGCTCTATCCCAGGACCCCAGAGATCATAACCTGAGCGAAAGGCAGCTGCTTAACGACTGAGCCATCCAGGCACCCCAAGAAGAGCAAATTCTTAATCGTGTTCTATTTATTCCTTTTCCCCATCACACAGAATCCCCAAGCCTTCAGATACTCTGGTTGGAAAATAACTGGTTATATCCAACCCCCACTGTAGATGAGCAGATGGAGATTTATGATTTACTCAAATCATAGACTGAGTAATTAATGTGGGAAAAACTACCAGTCACCAGATTCTCACTTTGGTGTACTGTGCATTTTTTCCAGATTATATGTAAATTATTTTGAAAGAGAGAGAAGAGAAATTCAAACTATTAATTCACTGACCAACTTAAAATTTAAAATAAATTTCCATAATTTCTTCTATTTATTTTATGATAAGACATTTTCTCTATATAAAACAACAAATTGAAATACAGTCTTTGTACACATTCTTCACAGAATGAAAAATATCCATCTAAAATAAATTTTGGAGTAGTTTTATGTTAGAAACAACCCTGTAAGACAAAGGCATCCAGAAACATGCAGAGAATAAGAGCCACTTTATTTCTTTAAAAGTGAAAACTGGCAGTAAACAGTGGAAATATTGAATTTGTTGTATATATAAGTATTCAAAATACCAACAAATCCACAGCTTTGCCAAACCTTTGGTCTTGGACGATGCTTTTCTTACCAGTCACTCCATCTGTAGAATCTGGAGAGACATTACAGTCATTCTTTAGACCGCTGGGTATTCTTAGAGTCTGTTTGTAGTTTGTGTCCTTTCCTTTCTTCCTTCCTCTTTCCCTCCCTCCCTCCCTTCTTTCTTATCGTCCTTCCTTGTACATACTGAGTTTCTGCTATGGGTGCTGAGAATATAAAATTGATTAAGATTCTTGAAGATCTTAAAACAGAGAGACATGTAGAGAGAAAATATATTGGAATATGATAAAATTTTGAACAAAATGCTATGGGATCATGAAAGAGAAATTGATTAAATGCCTAGGAGATTGGGGAAACCATCACAAAGCAGATGACATTTGAACTGTTGTTGATAATTGTCTTAAAGGCCACCTGAAACAAACAAGTAAACATAAGTAAAATAACCTCTTCATTTGAAATAACCTCTTCAAATGAAAATAACCTCTTCATTTCTGGACACTCAGAAATCTCCAGTGCCAGTAGTCAGAAGCCCAAAAGCTGTAAAACATGATTCAGAATTTATATTTAAACGTGTGCATGATGTGATTTTAGATGCGGTTTCTTGGTCAATCCTATAAACCTTAGTGAAATATATGTGACTTTATGTTATGAAATACTAAAGGAATAGAGTATCAGTCTTTTTTTTTTTTTTTAAGATTTTTTTTTTTTTTTTATCTCTACACCCAACATGGAGCTTGAACTCACAACCCTGAGATTGAGTCACATGCTCCACCGATCAAGCCAGCCAGGCACTCTGGTATCAGGCTTTAATTGTTATGTATGGGAAAGAATAGGGAATATAATCCTTAGTTACTATGACCTTTTGTAGGATAATTTTTTAAAGTTTTTTTATTTAAAGTCCAATTAGTTAACATAAAGCATAATATTAGTGTAAGATAAATTTTATTGTATTTTGTCACAGAAATGTTCAGAGCTCAGTCTCTCAATTTCTTCTTTTAACATTAATAAAACTTTTTCCTTTTTAAAGCAAGTTTAAGAAACTATTCATATTTTTTAAAAGTCTTTTTTTAAACAACTCGAGGGATAGATTGAAATTCTCTTCTCTATTGGCTGTTGATGGGTTTAGGTTTCCATCCTATAATTAGATGTTAGTGTGGTATAGTGTTCTCTTTGTATAACTCTCTAAGGGAATTCAGTTAAAAAAAAAAAAAAGGAACAAATAAAAAACGCTCCTAAGTGAAACCCCATCTTTAACAGACAAAGCAGGTGTAGTATTTCTTTCATCTGGTCTTTAGAATCCAGCCCCACTATAAAAAAAAATCTTAATTTTATGCCATGTCTCTTTTCTTTCCTAGTAATTGAAACGCTAAATAGAGGTGTACTTCTCTGGAATATTAATGGGAACTCTAGTGCAGTTACCTCATTTTAAGAAAGTGTTTCTCATTTTTTTAAATGCATATCCTTTCTTGATAAACATAAAAACTCTACGTCTTCCTTTAGCACTATTTGAAATTTCAAAACAAATCAACGCCAATTTAATTTAAAAACAAAGTATTTATATTGATTTTGAAATATATATTCTTATTTTTTATCTCTACTTATTAAAATTTTTAATTTAAAATGGCTGTTTGTTGTGTTTTTATTTATTTTTTCTTCATTCCTGCTCTAGCCGTGGGAATTTTGAGGATGCTTATTTGCTTTTATCTTTAAGATTTTATTCATTTATTTGACACAGAGAGCGTGAGCATGAGCAGGGGGGAGGGGCAGAGGGAGAAGGAGAAGCAGGCTCCCTGCTGAGCAGGGAGTCCCACGTGGGGATTGATCTGAGGACCCCAGTATCATGATCTGAGCCAACCTGAGCTGAAGACAGATGCTTAACCGACTAAGCCAACCAGGTGCCCCTTCAATGTATGATTTATCAATAGGATTGAGAGCATTTAGAAGATGTATATTTTTTTTTCGTATTTATCCTGTTTCCCAAATTCTAGAACTCAACCAGGGAATAAAATGATCCTTCCCTCCTTCACTGACTAAATTTAATTGAAGTGTCCAGTGATAAAGGGATGGCAGAGTCTGTAATGCAAAACACATGAGGAATGTAGATTGAAAATAACACCATATGCTAAGGAGGAGGGAGAGCGGGGAAGCAGTAGAGACGGTATCAGGACAGGCTTAGGCATCAGTATGCTGGCTATTAGGGAGTGAGGGACAACATGTGGAAGATTGACCCCATAGGCACAGTTACGATCTAGGGAGAGCTTGGAGGAAGCTCCATTGGAAAGGAAGTATTTCAGAAGTTTGCCTGAAATGGTCCAGAGCAGTGAGAAGCATTTCTTTGCCGTTACCTAGGAAACTGCCCACTGGTGCCCTGTGTAAGGGAAAGGTGTAGACTGTGACTCGGGCGCTGGGTATACTGCCTTGTTTCCAATCAGGAAATAGCTTTATATTCAGTTCATAAAATTACTATATATTTGTACTCATTGTAAAAAAATGCCCTCATTAGGGAAATTTAAAAGAGAAAGTGAAGGTCCTATGACTCCCCCTCGAATCCCCCTTATCTGAGGGGAATAAACATTTATCACTGTATTACATGAACGGAATTCTGTTCATCGGTATGTTTGGTGTCCATCTTTTGATATCCTTTTATTATTCTTGTCGTGTTTGCATGGCTTTCTGCCATGTAGACGTTCCCAATATATATTAAGGAATCCCTTATCGAAAGACATTTTATTTCCTTCAAAAATTTTTTGCTCTAATCAAGATTTCGGATGCCTGGCTGGCTCAGTCCATAGGGCATGTGACTCTTGACCTTGGGGTTGTGAGTTTATACCCTATGTTGGGCACAGAGCTTATTTTATAAAAATTTTTTAAAGATTTTATTTATTTATTTGAGAGAGACACAGAGCATGAGGGGGAGAAAGAGAGAGCAAGCATGAGCAGGGAGCAGGGGGAAGAGCAGAGGGAGAGGGAGAAGCCAGTTCCCTACTGAGCAGGAAGCCTGATGCAGGGCTCTGTCCTAGGACCCCAAGATCATAACCTGAGCCAAAGGTAGACACCCAAGCAACTGAGCCACCCAAGTGCCCCGAGCTTACTTTAAAAAAGAAAAAAAAAAAAAAAGGAAAAAATGATTTACCAACATTTCTGGCCATATCTTTGAGCTGTTGGACAAGTGATTGAACTGCATAAATGCCTAAATGTATCACTGCTTGGTGTGCAAGCTTATGGATTTATCATTATGATCACTATTACATAAAGTTAGTACCAGTTTATACTCTATGACTGCAAACACTATTTCTGATTTTTGAACTATGCTGGCTTTGGGGGATTTCAGGAGATAAGCATGTACTAGGTTGGCGTGGTAACTAGCTAAATTGATATATTTCATAAAGTAGGAGGGAGGTATTCCTTAGCTCTGATATGTTTCCAAGCATAATTCTTCAGACTTAAAACTGTATTCTGGAGTCTGAGAAATGTTGTTTTTATGAGTACATATAAAAATTATAGTTTTGGGACTATGTTTCTGAAATTTGTGGACAGAAAGCAAGTTTATTTTCTGGTAGCACAATGTGGTTTCCTGTGATGGTAAATGTCAGTTCAAAGCCTCATTTTAAAATATTTTAAGTTCAACACCTCCCTCTAGTGGATAAAAGAAAAACTCTTTCCATTTCCATTGTCCTTAATAATGATTCTGTTACACACCCACACACACCACACTTAACTTTTTCACTGTAAGGATCCCGGTAGCTCTTTGTTTTACTAGAAAATAAACTATGTGACAAAATTTTTAAAGCTTTATTTGGAAGGAAACAAATTAATCTTGATATATAACTTGCATGAACTATTTTATAGCTCTTCTGGAATTTTCTTGTATGTTATAAAGCACCCCAGTCTTGGATTACATTGATAAAACCATAAACTTAAAACGAATATTTCAACATACGAAAAATAATAGGGATTAATATAACCAGTACCCGGAACAACCTACCATACCTTTAATATACTAATATTTACCATCAAGATCATGTGTTTGTTGTATTTGTTTCAGAATTAAAAACAGACAAGTAATAAATTGTTACATTATTTAAGACTGACTATTCTGAATTACTTCATCATCCCACCATCACCCTATTCACAAAAGTTACTATTAATCTGAAGTTGGTGTTTAATTTTCTGCCTGTATACATTGACAGTGTATCCTATTATTTTGGTATTTTTTGTGTTTTAAAAATATACATAGAGTATCAGAAAGTATGAATCTTTGTCCAACTTACCTTTCTCACTTTTGTTTTTGAGATTTATCTAAATTAATAAACTGGCTCTGGTTCATTCAATTTAACTGGTATGTAGTATTTTATCCTATGCATATCTAACAATTAATTTCCACTACTGGATTGATTGAGATTTAAAGTCTTCCCTGCTTTTAATTATCACATACCGTGCTTTCATGAATATCAAATATTTTTGTTTATGTGGGTATGTAGTTTGTGTATATGCAATTACTTGGAGGCAAGATATATGTCAAATTGTTCTCCCACGTGGTTGTACCAATTCAAAACGAGAGTTCTTCTTCCCTTAAAGTCTTTTGAGTACTTGATATTTTTCAGGTGTAGTTTCTTTTGCAACAGAATGTATGTGAAATTGTCTCTCATTCTCGCTTAAATTTCTTTCCCTGACATTGAGCATGTTATAGCTATTGGCCATTCATGTTTCTTCTTTTGTGAACTGCCAGTTTATAAGTTTTCTCTTTTTCCTTTTGGATTGTTTGTATATTTTTATTGATTTTTAGGAATTTTTAATCTATTTGGCTGCTAATCCTTGACTAATTATAACCCCATGGTAAACAGGGAGACAATTATGTTCTATTTGATGCACAGTTTTAAATATTAGTGCAGTTGAATTTATCAGTCTTTTTCTTTATTAATAGTGTTTTTTGTGTCCTTAATAACCTAAAGTCAAAAGAGAATATATATTTTTTTCTACATGTAGCAAGGGAAGATCTAATTTTATTTTATTTTTTTCCAAAGGATAACTAAATGTCCCTGTACCAGTCATTCAACTGTCCATTTTGTCACCACTCACTGATTTACGGTGTTGTCTCTGTCATCTGTCAAGTTCCTTTCTATCTAAGGTTTGGTTCCTGAGTGCTGTGTTCTGTTTCACTGACATGCTTGTCTATTTATGAATCAATACTGAATTGTTTTATTTACCAAGGCTTTAGAGGAAGTCTTGATATCTGGTAGGACAAGTTCCCCTCTCCATATTCTTAGTATTTTTTTTTATGGGGGAGGAGAGTTATTCTTAGCCTTTTAATCTCTCATATAAGTTTGAGGTTTAGTTGGTAATATTCCACCAAAAAAGCTTGGTGAAATTTTGATTGGAATTGGATTGGATTTTAAGGTCAGTTTGGCATAAAGTTGACATCCTTAATTTCTTCTGTTTTCCATCCTTTTATATTTTTGTTCTATTTCCTGAGAGATTCCTTTGATTTTATGTTGTAACTTTTCTACTGAATTTTCATTTCTTCTTTTGGGTTATTAATTTCCCAGAGCTCTTGTTTGTTCTTTGACTATACTTTTTTTTATAGTAGGCTTTTTATTGTTACATAGTTACACATTTTTTTTCTTGAGATAAGAACTTTTAAGATTTTTTTCCCTTAGCAACTTCCAAATATACAATACAGTATTGTTAACTAAAGTCACCATGCTGTACTTAACATCCCCAGAACTTACTATCTTATAGCTTTTGACTACCTTCACTTATTTCTCCCATTCCCCACCCTCCACCTCTGGGAATCACCAGTCTGATCTCTATTTCTGTGAGTTTGGTTTCTTTCGATTCCACATGTTAGTGAGATTATACAGTATTCGCCTTTTCCTGTCTGATTTATTTCACTTAGCATTATGCTCTCAGGATGTATCAGTATTGTCACAAATGGCAAGATTTCCTTTTCTAATGGCTGAATAATATTCCACTACATATATGTATGTGTGTAACATTTTGTTTATCCATTCATCTGTTGTTGGACACTTAGTTTGTTGTCATGTCTTGGCTTTGTACTGAGAATATTGATTTTCAAGGCTATCGAGAGCTGGTGGAAAGGGGCATGGATTTGGGGCAAGTTAAAATGCTATAAAGCTCACCATTCTTACAGAGATTCAGCTGATTTTCTTGAATAAGTGCTTATTGATAAGATTATTGTAAGCCTATGGTTAATTTCCAGTTATAAAAAAGTTTGATTTTGGCATTTTTTGCCAGCGTTCTTGCTGCTTTTCTGGAGGGAAGAATTTTTGGCGGTCCTTACTTTGCCATTCTGAAATTGCTTCTGTTCTCTAAAGATATTTTGAGTGTTTATTCTCTCTCTTTTTCTTTAAAGATTTTATTTTTTTATTTGACAGAGAGAGCGCATGAGCGGGAGGGACAGGAGGAGAGGGAGAGAGAATCCCAAGCAGACCCTGTGCCAACCCTGGAGCCTGATTCCAGGACCCCAAGACCACAACCCCAGCTGAAACCAAGAGTCAGACACCCAACCAGCTATGCCACCCAGGTGCCCTTTAGAATGGAAAAATCTTGATAACATATCAAACTGATAAATCTTGAGGCTAAATTGACAAGGATACAAGAAAAGATAATTATAGCCAATCTCACTAATGGATATACATACAAAAGTATTATATAAAATATTAGCCAACTCTATGTAGCAAAATATAAAAAGATATAAAAAGCCTTTATACAATAAAATGCCAAGTGAGTTTAAATTAGAAAATTAATCAGTGTTCGTTTTAAATTAATATAATCCCTTAACTAATATAAGTTTCTTGAATATGTAAATAGAATTCCTAAAAAATCTATATTAGAAAGACAGTTTTTAAAATAAAAACTGTGTATGTGTTTTTATATGCATATCCGAAGATATATAGTAATTGTCACATATTAGTGACTGCTTGACTTCTGCATTAAAACTGGGATTGTTAGGTCAGAAATTTCATCTACATCTTGAAAGACTTTTATTTAAAAGCCATATTAGGGGGCGCCTGGGTGGCTCAGTTGTTAAGCAGCTGCCTTCAGCTCAGGTCATGATCCCAGAGTCCTGGGATCCAGCCCCACATCAGGCTCCCTGTTCAGCGGGAAGCCTGCTTCTCCCTCTCCCACTCCCCCTGCTTTTGTTCCCTCTCTCACTGTGTCTCTGTCTGTCAAATAAATAAATGAAATCTTAAGGAAAAAAAAAAAGAAAGAAACCCCCCCAACCCCAAATAAAAGCATATTAGTATAAGTAATATTTAATATAGGTCAATTATCATAAAGTTAAAATCTCACCAATGAATAGAATAAGCCCTAACTGATCCATCACTGATTTTCCATTTGTTCCTTTTTATAAGATTAAATTTAAAGTGTCACAGAATGATGGACATGCTCTTTGTTTAGTGTAAAGGGATGACTACATGTTGTTTTCTGTACTGTTTGTCAATAGAGTGGGAATCACAAGTCATTTTTTCTTATAAGTAAATTTCATGAGACTTCCTGAATATTTCAGTTTCTTTTGCTTTATTTAATAAGTATCATTTGAAATAATTGCCATCAACTACAATACAAGCACTTTTGGTTATAGATTTTATTTTGTTTTTATTTCAGATTATTTGGTTTACACTGTGATTAACCTTGTAAATTGCTGTTAATTCATTTAAAAATATACATAGTACTTTGGTGTAGATGATAGAATGTTAGAGATGATGTGTCAGTCAAGAGGGCATATAATTTATTTAATTTTAATTTTTATTTTTTGAAAGATTTTATTCAACTCTTTGAAAGCAAGGGGGAGGGAGAGAGCATAAGCAGGGGGAGCAGCAGAGGGAGAGGAAGAAGCAGGCTCCCTGCTGAGCCCAGTGTAGGACTCGATCCCAGGGCCCTGGGATCATGACCTGAGCCGAAAGTAGACACTTAACCAACTGAGCCACCCAGGTGCCCCGAGAGGGCATCTAATTTAACAGTGAGTTTGAATTGACGCTGGCACTATTGCATGTTTGAAGGAGGGGAACCTATCATGCAGGATAAAAATAGTATCTTATCCTTGTATACTGCTTAATGGTTTTAAAAGTACTTTCGTATATTCAGGTACTGTTACAGTGAACTTAGATGACATATGGCTATTCATAAACCATTTATTCCTGAATCCACACTGCCATTAAACCTGCGAGAGCTATCTGCTGGTTGCTCACACATTTTGCTCTGGTGCCCAGCTTTGCTCTTATCTGTGCTAGTTTAAGGATTGAAAATGTGTGAGGAGATGAGCTTCTGCATATTAAGATGTCTCCACTACCTGAAGAAAATCATTCTTGAGAGTTTGTGGGTAGTCAGCTACAGAGTGGTAATCTCATACGTGAGGGGGTGTGGAGAGAAGGAATTACGTGAGGTTTTGTTCTTCATCCTTTGACTGTGGACGGTACTGCCCGGTGCTTTCCAAGTTAGAGTCTTTTATAGAGAATTGTATTTGGTGCTTGTGACATTCTCAGTCATCTTCTGATGGTACCTTTTGAATGGCTGGGAATACTTGGAACCGTTTTGGATCCGTATGGGTGTGTATGTCCCTGAATAAGATTGTGCTGGTGAGGGAAGGTGGGAAAGGAGCGGAGCCTGCTTCAGAGACCTAAGTGGGAAGGATGAATGTAGACACTGACCTGTGGGAAATACTTGGATATATGTGTTAACTCCCTGTTTGAGCTTCCATAACGTTCAACTCCGATTTCTGAATTTAGTTAGAAAAGGAGATTGAGAAATTTCAGTAGAAGACTATCTGATGTTATTTTCTTTCAATAATACAGCAAAGATTTGAAAACTTGAAAACCGAAGGAAATGAAACACAGCCATCTAGTGGATGCAACTTGAAGAGCCATAACCATAGTTAAAGTATCAGGAGCTCACATGAAAACCTCTCAAGGGCCGTTATTAGGCATTCAAGCTAATCACTTCTTCTCACACAAAGTAGCAATGTACATTTGTAATACAAAATATTTTAAAATTTTGATGAGCAGGGAAAACATTTTAAATGGCATTTGGACTACAGCATTATGTAAATACCCTCAGAGGTCAATTGAAGTAGCATAACCTTATAGTATGCTATATACATTTTCAACCGTAACATGTATTAATCAGAGCTCTAAACTTGTAAAACTCCTGTAATTCTTTTTTTAAAATTTTATTTTTAAGTAATTTCTGCACTCAACCTGGGGCTCAAACTCACGACCCTGAGATGATTTTAGAAATCACTGGATTTCTAAAAAAAAAAAAATCTTTTTTAGAGTTTCACACTCTACTGACTGAACCAGCCAGGCGGCCCAAAATTATAAAACTCCAGTCGTGCCTTTTGAATATATGTATATTCTGAAACATTGCTGGAATATCCAGGCCTCTCTTGCCTATGAGAGGAACTGTATATAAGATCCGTGAACAATATATGTTTGAACTGGATGGGTCCACTTACACGTGGATTTTTTTCGATGAATATGTAGGAAAGTTTTTTGGAGATTTTGGACAATCTGAAAAAACTTGGAGATGAACCATGTAGCCTAGAAATACTGAGAAAATTAAGAAAAAGTTAAGTATTGTAAGAATACAGTACATAATACGTATAAACATACAAAATATGAGTTAATTGACCGTCTTATCGATAGGGCTTCTGGTCAACGGTAGGCTATTGGTAGTCAACTTTTTGGGGAGTCAAAAGTTATATACAGATTTTTTGACTGCTCTTGGGTGGGCATCCCTAACCCTCATATCGTTCAAGCATTAACTGTATAAATTAACCTATTATTATGGTTGAAGCATAGGCTTACTCAGTGTCTTCTATGAAATACATTTTTGTCATTGTTGGCTTATGAACTTATTGATGCAAAAATGAATTATTTTCCAGGAACAAGATAGTGCTGTACAAAATATGCACAAGAAGGTAGAAAAATTAGAAACTGAACACATGGACTGCTCCGATCTTCTACGGCGACAAACAAGTGAACTTGAATTTAGCACTCAACGAGAAGAACGTCTTAGAAAAGAATTTGAGGTATGTTTTCTCCTTCTTTTAAAACATATATATGTTGTCCAGTCAGTAATTTAAGGTCAGAAAAAGTTTTACTCTGCCATAAAATATAAAAAACTATTCTTCTCAGCATTTATTTATGTTGAATATCTGGTTTCTTTGAAAACTTTGTATTTGAGTCAATTATATTTTGCCCCTAATTTTTAAAATCTATCCATTTTTAACAGTTAATTCTCACGGAACATTTGGAAAGTTTGAGGGTAATAGTTTACATGATAAGGTTGAGGAAGCAGTGCAGGAAAGGATTTTGTACACATAATATTAAACTCTAATTTTATAGTTTGGATTGTGTACTAGCTGCATGGTTTTATGGAAGGCATTTCAGGTAAGACTTTAGATGGGAAAGAAGCACCAAGTTACAAATGAAAGTTATGACTTTGATGAGAGAATGGTACTGATGATCACTTTAATTTTGAGAGAAATCTATTTGTTAATTCTTCTTTTTAAACTTTCCTTTTGTTTATGGGAAATTAAGTATTTCAATAGGTAAAGAAGTTTTCTTTTATTTATTTTTAAGATTTTATTTATTTATTTGACAGAGAGACAGCGAGAGAGGGAACACAAGTAGTGGGGTGGGGAGAGGGAGAAGCAAGCTTCCCATTGAGCAAGGAGCCCGATGTGGGGCTCGATCCCAGGACCCTGGGATCATGACCTGAGCCAAAGGCAGACCCTTAATGACTGCCAGGTGCTCAGGAAGTTTTGTTTTAAATCTAATTTATAATTATTATTAGGTAAATAAACATTTATAAGGAGAATTCAGTGATAAAATCCTAGAGGTATTCCAGCTAAGCTCACTGCTGTCATTTAACATTGTTCTGGAAGTTTTAGCCCGAGAAGTGTATGACGGCAGAGCAGCTATAAGCAGTATAGTTGTTGGAAAGAAGGAGGCATGACTCTTCTTTTTTTTAAAGATTTTATTTATTTATTTGACAGACAGAGACACAGTGAGAGAGGGAACACCAGCAGGGAGAGTGGGAGAGGGAGAAGCAGGCTTTCCCACAGAGCAGGGAGCCCGATGGGGGGTTTGATCCCAGGACCTTGGGATCATGACCCGAGCTGAAGGCAGACACTTAATGACTGAGCACATGCGCCCATGAGCCTGAGCAGGGGCAGGGAAGGGGCAGATGGAGAGGCAGAGAATCTCAAGCAGACTCTGCCCTCAGTATGAGCTCTGACATGGGGCTCCATCCCACAACCCTGAGATCATGACCAGAGCTGAAACCAAGAGTTCGATACTTAATCGACTGAGCCACCCAAGCGTCCCTAAAATATTTTCGATAAGAGAAATGAGTGGAGACTTACTATATCAGAAGTTAATATCTATTATAAAGCTTTAGTAGTGTATCAGTGGTGGTTTTTTCATTGTATGCAACAGAAACCAATTTTGGTTAACTTCAATAGGGAATTCACTGGAAGAATATGGGAATCACATTTGCAGAATTAGGATGAAAGCTGGGGAATCAGGCTCAGAAATGAATCCCAGAGCATCCTCAGAGGTCTTGGGAACAGAAATGATGGATGAAGTTAGGATGAATTGTTATCAGTAATTTTCATTTGATTTGTTTACCGGTAACAATTGCTATCATTCCTTTTGTGACTTTAGGATTCAAATCCCAAAGAGAAAATATTTGATTGAAAGAGGTAGTTTGCCCCAAATAAACCTCTCTCAGTTCTACTAAAATTAAAGGCCCCCCAAAAGAAATTTTTGTAAAGAAAATTCGGTTTCTGTAACCAAAAGAAGGGGAAAAGAAAAAGAAAAGAAATTGTTGAGTGGCCAAAAAGTATAGTAACCCTAAGACCAATTTTCAGCGGTACAGATTGAAAGGCCAGTAGTAGACTTGTAGAATATATATAGAATCTAGTACATTAAGATACCATTTTAAATCAGTGAGGATAGGAAAGATTATTCAATCATCTTGAAACATGGTTAACTATTTAACTGTTTGGTTAACTACTTAACTAAAATAAAATTAGATTCCCATCTTACATCATATTGTAAAATAAGTTCTGGTTGGATTAAAAAGAGTAAAAATATTAAAAGCTGATAAAGAAGTAAAAAATTTAAGTGTTTTTTGCTCTCTGAGTCTAGTATGACTTATTATTAATCATAAAAGCAGAGGAACAGAATCAATAGATTTATAGCTTTGACTAGGAAAAATTAAAATCATATAAAGTAAATTCTCCACTTCAAATAAAATAAAAAGACAAACACATGAGAAAAATATTTACAGCAAAAGGTAAATCTATCTCTATCTCTATATCTCTCTATCTAAATTCCCCCCACTATTTGGTAAGAAAAAGGAGAAAACCTTTATGAAAAAAAAATCTACCAGCGACATTGAGGAAGATGTGAAAGATGTTTGGATGTACAGCAAACACGTGAAAAACACTTAACGTCACTATGACAGGCTGTAACAGTCATGATACTAAGGCTAAAGAAAATGATAGCACCCGGTGTCAGTGAGGGTGATGTTAAAAGTTCCTGGGTCTTGCTGGTGAGAGTGCAGGTGGATAAAACTTTCCAGGAGCTCCGTTTGGCAAATTTATGTGGTCTTCCTTAGAAAATCATCACACCCTTTGAGGCCTCTGGCTCATGGCTCAGCAGTCACCTGGGACTTCATTGTCTTTTGCTGGATCTTCTGTTTCCTGGGTCCCTGTGTGTGTGTGTGTGTGTGTGTGTGTGTGTGTTTAAGATTTTATTTATTTACTCGTCAGAGAGAGAGACAGAGTAGACAGAGAGAGAAACAGGCTCCCTGCCAAGCAAGGAGCCCGATGCGGGACTCGATCCCCGGACCCTGGGATCATGACCCAAGCCAGAGGCAGCCGCTTAACCGACTGTGCCACCCAGGCGTCCCTCCCTGTGTGTTTTTTACTCCAGTGGTGTATGTAGTCTAGGAGATGCTAAAGAAGAGAGCTAAGTTTTAGCTGATCTTGCATTTCTGAGTGTGATTTTTATGAATAAAGTATTAGAGTAGATATAATTTGACCGAATATAAAATTTTAGGTTTAAAGTCATTTTCTCTTAAAGTCATTTTCTCTTACCTCCCTGGTTCCCAGTCTCTTCTGTTGCTGTAGAGAGGCCTGATGTTATTCTGGGTTTTGTGTCTTTGTTGGTGATCCTTTCCCCCTTCATTCTTGTCCTCTCTGTAAGTTTTCTTGGTCCTCTGTTTTTTTCAAACTTTTTTTTTTTAATGGAGAGCTTTAAACAAACATATTTTAAAAAGTGAACAGAATAGTATAATGAACCTAATGTACCCATCACCAGCTTCAACAATGATCTTTATATGGCCAATATTTTATCATTTATGCCCCCACTCACTTTCCTCCCTCCCATATTATAGTGAAATGAATCCTAGTCACATATTATTTTAACTATAAATATTTCATTATAATTTTTAAAAAATGAGGTATCTTTATTTAGAGTCACATTTTCAATATTAAAACGAAATTAACAGTAACATTACTCAATACAATCAAATATCCAGGCTTTATTCAAATTTCAAGTTGTTCCACAAATGGTATGTGTGTGTAAGAATGTAGTTTGAGTCAGAATTCCAGTTACACATTACAGTTGGTTGCTATTTCTCTCTCTCTCTCTTAAAGATTTTATTTATTTACTTGAGAGAGAGACCACATATGGGTGCACTAGCAGGGTGAGAGACAGAGGAAGAGGGAGAGAGAGAAGGAGAGAGAATCTCAGGCAGACTCCACTCTGAGCTCAGAGCCCTACACAGGACTCAATCTCACGACCCTGAGATCACGACTCCAAAATCATGACCGGAGCTGAAACCAAGTCTGTTGTTCAACCAACTGAGCCACCTAGGCACTCCGGTGATATGTCTCTTAAATATCTTTTAATCTACAGTTTCTCCATCTATAGCTTTCTTTTTTTCTTTTATTTGTAAGGACAACCAGTTATTTGTGTCATAGAGTTTTCACTGACTCTGCAGTTGCAGAACAGCAAATATAAACAATGTGTTTTCGTATAGATCTTTTTAATTCATGGTGACCATTTTAGTTAGGAAACTCATGTCCTTCATTTTGAGGAATTCTCATGTGTTATTTCTTCATAATTTTTTCCTCAGGGCTTTTGCTGTTCTCTCTTTCTCAGGCTTTTATTATTCAACTGTCAATCAACTGGATTGATGGTTTACTTCTTTTACCTTTCTGTTGTCTTTCTCTTTGTCTTTTTGTTGTGTCTTCTTGGGAGGTTTATTTGACTTTATTTTCTAATCTTCTTATTGAATATTTTCCTTTTCACTTTTAATTTTTGAGAGCTCTTATTCTCTGTACCATTTTTTATAGCATCCTGTTCTTATGACTACTATATTCATTTGTTTATTCAGTAAGTATTTATAGAGAGTATTGGGCACACTTTTGGGTGCTTGAGGCATTAGCGGTGAACAAAACAGAGTCTCTCCCCTCTTGAAACTGACACTCCAGTCAGGGAGAATCACACATTAAATGAAAAATAAAACATGATAAGCCCTGTGGAGAGTAATAAAGCAGAGTAGGGTTGGGGTGCCTGGGTGGCTCAGTTGGTTGAGTGCCTGACTCTTGGTTTCAGCTCAGGTCATGATCTCAAGGTCGTGAGATCTAGCTGTGTTGGGCTCCATGCTCAGTGGAGAGTCTTCTTGAGATTCTCTCCCTCTCCCTTTGTCCCTCCCTCCAACTCTGTCTCTCTCTTTAATAAATAAGTAACTCTTAAAAAAGAAAGGAAGACTAGGGGAGGTAGTGAGTAATGAGACAGGATGGTTACCCTTTTAGTGGTCACAGAGGGCTGACTTGATAAGATGGCATTTGAATAGAGACCCAGAGAAAGAAAAGGACAGCCATGTGGATATCTGGAGGAAGAGCATTCTAGGTAGAAGATATAGAAAGTGCAAAGGCCATGAGATGTGAGTGTGCTTGGAATGTTTGAGGAATCGCAAGTAAGGCATGGTGACTGAAATGGAAAGGCTAGCAGGATAGACAGAATGGTGGGCAGATTTTACAGTCTTGACGATCTTCTGTAATTCATTGTAAGAACTTTGGTTTTTTGTCTGAGTGAGATGAAAGCCATTGGAAGGTTTTGAGTGGAGGATGCTTCCTCTTTTTTGTTTTAAAAGCATTGTTCTGTATACTCTCTGGAGAATAGATTGTAAGAGACCCTTTAGGAGACTATTCAAGTTACCTCGATGAGATACGTAGTGTAGAGGAGTGTTTGGATTTGTATGTATTTTGGAAGATAGAACCAATAGAATTTGTAGATCAACTGGACCTGGCTTGTGAGAAAAAAGGAGGGAGTAAAGGATAATGCCAAACATTTTGGCATGAGCAAACACGTGAATGGCATTGCCATTTTACTCAACTGGCAAAGAATGCACGTGGCATAGATTTGGGAGAGGTCAGGAATTTGCTTTAGGTATGTTACATTGGCATGCCTGGTGAACGTTCATGTGGAGTTGTGGAGTAGACAGTTGAATATGAGTATGGGGCTTTGGGAAGCGTTACTGTAGGATGATAGGGAATTATGGTAAATATCTCATTTTGCAACTCTGAATGTTATAATCTGTAGGTCTTCTGTGTTTCTGTAGTTTCTGTAGAGTGCTCTGCTAGTTTTGTCTCTGGTGGTTATAACATGGAAGAAGGACATGGAGGAAGAATCTGCATATCATACTCTTCAGTACATAGACTTTTTCCTGGTTTCAGCCTTGTATACCCCTCGCCCCCCTGCCCCCTCTGTGTATCCCTGTGTGCAGCCTCTGGTTCAGATTCTCTTCCTCCAGTTAATAAACCTCCAGTTTGTGTAATGCTGAAGAAGGGGTCATCATTTGGCTGCTTGGAGTGGAGGTGGGCGTCTGGAGGTTAAACTTCTCATACTGATGGTATTAAAATATCTTTATTGAGATAAAATTTACATACTGTATATTTACCCATTTATAGTGTACAAGTCAGTGATTTTTAGTGTACTCATAGAGTTGTGCAACTATCACCACTATCAGTTCTAGAACGTTTTTGTTACCTCAAGAAAAAACCCCATACCCATTAGCCATGACTCTCCTGTGTCCCCTTCTCTCTCAGCCCTAAGCAACTGCTAATCTGTTTTCTGCCTCTCTAGGTTGACTTATCCTGGACATTTCCTATTAATGTAATCATGCAACGTGTGGTCTTTTGTGATTGACTTTTTTCACTTAGCATGTTTCCAAGATTCATCTGTGTTGTATCAGGTATCAGGACTTCTTTCCTTTTTATTAATAATGTTCTGCTGTATTATATACCACATTTTGTGTATCCATTTCTCAGTTGATAGGCATTTGTGTTGTTTTCACTTCTCAGCTATTATGAATAATGCTTCAGTGAACATTTGTATATGAGTTTTCGTGTGAACGTGTTTTCAGTTCTCTGGGGTCTATACTTGAGTGGAATTGCTGGGTCATGTGATAATTCTGTGTTCAATTTTTTGAGGAACTCTCGGACTATTTTACACAGTGGTGGGACCATTTTACATTCCACCAGCAATGGATGAGGGTTCCAACTTCTCTAGATCCTCACCAATACTTGTTTCAATCAGTTTTTTCGACAATAACCACCATAGTTGGTGTATAATAGTATGTCATTTTGGTTTTGGCTTACATTTCTCTAATGACTAATGATGTTGAATACTATTTCATATGCTTATTGGCCATTTGTATGTTACGGGACAAATATCTGTTAAGATTCACTGTCCATTTTAATGGGTTATTTGTACCATGTGAATGTAAGATGTAGATAATAGGCAAAACTTGGTGTGGGGTATATAGGAACTCTCAATGCCAAACATGAACTTGGCAAAGGTAAAATGACTCACACTTTTAACATACATGGCCTAATTTTATGTAAAGTCAGAGAAAAAATAGAAAACTAGATTATATTCTACATAATATTTTTAGTTTATCACTTGTGATGAATATGTTTTCAGGCCAATAAATTCAGGAATGTATCATCATCTAAAAATATTATGTGGTGAGGTGCCTGGACTCTTGATTTCAACTTAGGTCATGATCTCAGTGTCTTGAGATCGAACCCTGCGTCAGGCTCCACTCTGGACATGAAGCCTGCTTAAGATTCTCTCTCTCCCTCTCACTCTGCCCCTCTTCTCTGCTGGTGCACACATGCGAGCATATGTCACTTTGTCTCTAAAAAAAAAAATTTGTGGTATATGGATGGCCCATTAAAAGATTAGAATAAAGTCTGAATATACTTAGAATTAAAAAACTCTGTTAGAAGTCACTTTTAGGATGCTATGCAACCCTATGATCATCAGTAATATATTTATAGGTTTGAAGAAGTACCAGGTAACAGTGATTTCTTTTTCATTGATAAAATTCTTATTAAGTCCGTTTGACTGAATTGAGGAAATGTCTAAACTTAGGATTTATTTTTGGATAACTCAGTATTGATTTTTTTTTCTTTGTAAAATACTTGCCCCACTTTCTTCTTTTATTGATTGATGTTATAAACATAAAATTGTTTCAGACTAGTTTTACCTTGTGGTTCTTCTTAGCTACTCTGTAATTACTTTTGGTAATACTGGGTCTCTGCTTTTGGAGAATTTGAAGCTTTGAGGGTAGTCCAGGTAGTCTCAATTTTTATTCTATTTATAAGAATTTTATAAGTGGACTAGTATAGTCCTCTGACTTATCTATACTTCTTCATATTTAGACACCTTTCAAAATTTTGCTTTATGGGACGCCTGGGTGTCTCAGTCAGTTAAGCATCTGCCTTCGGCTGAGGTCATGATCACAAGGTCCTGGGATCGAGTCCTGCATCAGGCTCCTTGCTCAGTGGGGAGCCTGTTTCTCCTTGTGTCTGCCACTCCCCCTGCTTGTGCTCTCTCTCTCTCTGACAAATAAATAAAATCTTAAAAATTTTTTTGCTTTATATTTAAGTGAACATATCCTGTCTTAGGCCTTGGCCAGATGATGACACAATGAAAGAGAAGTTAAAGAGAGATTTTATGCTAGTTTTGCATTCAATTTTGGAGGCATTAACTACTAGTAATTCTAGGGACTAGTGGTATTTTTTTTTAAAAAGAATTACTATAAGATACATGAAATATAAGGATTAATATAAAATAAATGAGATAATAATGTTAATAAATATAATAGAGGAAAATTGTTAATGTTTTAATTTCATAGAACACATTATTTAATGTCAGTAATATCAGAATAAAGCAACTAATATAATAGACATGTAGCCCAATCAATGTTTTAAATTTTAGTGAAGCTTTTTAACAGTTGCATTTCATGAAATGGATTTCTTAATGTGATTTCTTGATGTGCCTGGACCAAACCTCTGTGTGTGTGTGTGTGTGTGTGTGTGTGTGTGTGTGTGTGTGTATGATTTGTATTTTAAAAAAATCTGATAAACTGTGTACCATTGTGTGGCTTAATCATCTTAACACGGATCAATGGTTTCTTAGATTTAAAAGAAGAAAGCAAACTCCCAATCCAATTTTATAAATGTGGTGCTGGATACCATAGAACCAAGGGAGAAGTGAACTGGAAAAAGAAATATCTGTGGCTTTTATAAATCTCCTTACAACTAGGGGAGGTTTTTTTTGTTTTTTTTTTTATCATGGGAAATAAGCTTAACTCAATAAGAAAAGAGAAAAGAGAAGATGCAAACCTAATAGTAAGAGAACTGAGGAATCTTGCGAAGATTACAGTGGAGAGAGGACTGCCTGCAAATAAATTCTGAATTGCTTTCTGTCAGTCATGTTCTGTATTACAGTAACGGAAAGCAGGGTGGAATGTAGCTTTTTTCCTCTGTATGTAGACTATACTCAAGTGAAAAAGGAAAAGAAAAATGACTCATGTTTCCTATTGTCTGTGAAGCCAACCTCATCTGATTTCACTTGTTCAAGCCACCATGTGTTCATAGGGATTGTTTTTCAACACCTATTTGTGTTGATTACTACTTATCAAGTGGGTAAATGATGAAATCACCTGGGTTATATAATTGTGCTTAGAAGTATCAAGTATTTTTGTATTTATGTTCATAATGGACTTTAAAATAGGGAGTTTATTAAAAAATTTGTTAAACACTGAAGTTTTTGTTGCCAGGAGAGGTAAAGATGATTTTTAGAGAGACTAAATTGATTTATGATGAGAATTTGTATCCTATAAATTCTGAAATTTCCTATTTTCATTTTCTGTGGCTTCTTTTATTATACCCGACAGTAATAAAAGCTCTTTTTTTCCATTAAACTGTTTTACAATCTGAGGGATAGACTTCATTATTCATTCTCGGTGAGTGAAAATTTGCTGTGTTCTCCAGTTTATACCTGTAGTCAGGTTGCCTCATGTGTCTCTTCTGAAACTGTTCATGCCCTGGTTGTTGCTGCCCTCAGTGACTAGCTTTGAGGTTAACTGCACAGTCAACCACAGCTGAGATGATGGGCATGGACCGCTCTAAATATTAGTACATTTGGCTCGTTCTTGAAACTGCTTTGTAGTTTTATTTATTTTTAAATTAAATTAAATTAAATTAAGTAATTTCTACCTCCAACATGGGGCTTGAACTCACAATCCCAAGATCAAGAGTTGCATGCTCTACTGACCGAGCCAGCCTGGTGCCCCCAGGATAATAAATAATAAAGGACTCATAGATTTTCTTTGTTATAGTCTTTCAATATATGACTCAATTTAAGTGGTGTGATATTATGGTGCTTCTGTTCAGATATTTGTGAAATACTTAGAGACTTTGACTCTTTAAGATTTTTTTTTTGTTTTGTTTTATAATAAAAAGTACTTTGGGATCTTTAGAGTCTTGAAGTACAATGGCTACTCTTTTTCCCCCCACACAGGTAGGAGTAAGTATGGTAGTTAATTGTTAACATACAGTAAATTATTTACGGTCGCTTAGCTATAGCAAAATATTCTTACTACTAAAATAACAAATCAGTCTGTGATGATTCAGTTCCTTAGAATTACCTTTCTGAAGATGGATTATTACTGTATTGGTTACTGTGGAAGTGTCCACTGATGGGAAATATCAGGTGATAAAATCTGGAAAAATAGTTAAATAAACAGCCACTTTCTATTTGTACAGCTGTTGACATTCTGCGGCAAACTTTGCACAACTGTTTTGGAAACAGTGCTATGTAACACACTACTGAGAAGTCTCTGGGATGCACTTTTGTGGTATTTCCCCCCTGTTTTTCTTGTGCATTTTAGCAGATTAAATTTTGTGTATCCAAGTTTTGCTGCTTGACTAATTCCTTTAAGTTCACTTTTATCCTCTGAGCTATATCTGTTCTATTTTGAGGAGGAAATAATGTGTTGGAGGTGTTTTTTGGCCCAGTCCTTCAGCAGCATACACATCTGTTCTGAAAACTTTTGTGAAACTTTTGGAACAGGCCCACGGAGGCCACGGGAGCAGATGTGGTGTGAGGAACAAATGTGGTCTGGATATGTTTGGTTAGTTCTGCTGCTGAATTGGAGTTGGCAGCTCATACCCTGTGTTATGAGAAAATAACAAGTAATAAAGGGTGGAACAGGAGACATCCTTCTGTATATTACCTTCTTCAAAGAACAAATGCCCCCTTTTCTTAAGTGGAGTAGATTATCTAATTGGGCTTAACGTGATTTAATGAGATATATGTCGTAAAAGAAAAAAATAGGACGAACATATAGTATTCACTGAAATAAAAATCTCTTGACAATATTTTGCAGTAGGAAAGGGCATGAAAATCAGCTAATAAATGATAAAGTATGTGCTCACTTTGTGTTACACAAAGAACGCCCTTTTTCATAATGTTGGGGAACAGACATAATATAGTGTAATAGTTGTATTCCAGGCAAATCTATATATACTTAAATTGACTTGTGGTATATATGAATTTGTGTTGGATTTTTGTATTTTAACCTAATCCCATTATGATTTCTGCCCTTGCTTTGTTGATTACATCAGGACTGGATACTAATGAGACAATTTATGATTGTACTGGTGTTCTTAGGCAGTATTGGAAAAAATTTTTTTGTGAACAGCACGTTGATGTTCCTCTAGCACCCTCTGCTGGATGTAAGAATTTATTCACCAGGCTAGAAGATTAAAAAATATTTATTAGGAGGGCTTTAATGAATTTAAAGTCCACTCTTGGGAGGAGTTTGTTTAAAGATTTGAATATTTTTTTTTTGTTGTCACCTTTACTAATTGATAGTTTTAGTGATAACAGTTCGTAAAGTTGTTTTCTTCTGGACATTTCATTCAAAGCAGGAAGTTATGAAAATAAAGATGTGATCTCTGGTTTATGATTTCAACCCATTTAGTTTTGGTCTAGGGCAGGAATAACAGAACCCCTTCTTGACTTTTGGTGTGAAAATCAGATAATTAATTAATATGACATAACATACACATAAGAAATGAAAAGACTTGAATTGTTGAATCTCTTATCATGGAATGACAATATTCAGTATTTTAATAAAATGTAAGACTGTTATTTTGATTAAGAGAAGCTTTATGCACATGCTTTTTGGAATCTGAAAAGAAAGTGAGCGTTGTTAGATTGGTTTCTTCCCTCTATCTGTCTTTCTTAACTTGCTTGTTCTAATTTTTTATTCTCCATGCCTCTAGGCTATTTTCTTGTCACTGGTTAGACTTCTTCTGACTTACAGAATCTAAAACGAGCATACTGAGAAGTCATTTTTAATTTTTTGAGGTCAGGAACTTCATTTTGTAGGGTTTACATTAAAAATTTTGTTTTAAACAAGTATTGGGCTTACTTAGAGTAATGCTCATTTTAATATGGCTAAACATAATAATTTTTCTGCTATAATAGGTACCATCTTTTGGACCTAAAATCAGTGGGGATCCCTTATTCTAAGGATTCAACATCAGCATTTAGAGGGAACTTTTTTCAGAAATCAAGAAGCTTGACTTAGGTAGCTGTCACTTCTTTGACATTTTCATTCTTACACTCAGGATTCTTTTTTATTGAGATATATTTCAGACATCATAATATTCATCCTTTCAAGTATACAATTCAGTAGTTTTTAGTATATTCACAAAGTTGTGTAGCTATTACCGCTAATTCCAGAATATTCTCATCATCCCAATAAGAAGCTTCGTGTCCGTTAGCAGTCACTGCTCATTCCTCTCTCCTACCCTAGCTGCTGGCAACCACTAACACACTTTCTGTCCCTATGGGTTTGCTTGTTTTGGACATTTCATATAAATGAAGTCATACAATAATATTTGGTCTTTTGTGTCTAGTTTCTTTCACTTAACATATATTTTCAGGGTTCATCTATGTCATAGCATGTATTGGTACTTAATTTTTTTACAGCTGAATAACATTCTGCTGTAGGGATATACCATATTTTGTTCAATCGCTGGGCATTTAGGTTGTTTCTACCTTTTGGCTATTATGAAAAATGCTCATATGAACATTTATGTGATCTTTCGGGTCTAGGCTATTTTCTTGTCATGGGTTAGACTTCTTCTGACTTACAGAATCTAAGACGAGCATACTGAGAAGTCATTTTTAATTTTTTGAGGCTAGGAACTTCATTTTGAGTAATGCTCATTTTAATCTGGCTAAACATAATAATTTTTCTGCTATAATAGGTACCATCTTTTAGACCTAAAATTGGTGGGGATCCCTTATTCTAAGGACTCAACATTTTTTTAAAAATTAAAAATTTTTTTTCCATAAGTCTTTGTTTAAACATGTTATTATTTCTCTGGAAATAATTCCACCCAGGAGTGGAAATACGGGGTCATATGGTAACTCTGTTTAATTTTTTATGAAACTGACAAATGGTTTTCCATAGTGGTGGCACCAGTTTACATTCCCACTGGTACTGTAGGAGGTTTCCAATTTCTCTACATACTCGCCAATGCTTATTATTTTCCATTTTTGTAAATTATAGCTAGTCTAGTGTGTGTGAAGTTGTATCTCTTTGTGGTTAGGGTGTGCATTTCCCTGATAACTAATAATGTTGGCCATCATTTTATACACTTATTGGCCATTTTTGTATCTTCTTTGGAGAAATGTCTATTCAGGTCCTTTACTCATTTATTTTTTATTTATTTTATTATTTTTTTAAGATTTAATTTATTTATTTGAGAGAGACAGAGAGAGCAAGTGAAGGGAGGGGAAGAGGGGGAAGCAGACACTTAACTGACTGAGCTACCAGGTGCCTCTACTCATTTTTTAAAAAAATTGAATTGTTTATCTTTTTATTGTAAGAGTTCTTTGTATATTCTGCGTACTAGATTCTTATCAGATACATGATTATCTTCTCCTGTCCTCTAGGTTGCCTTTCACTTTTTGATTAAGTTCTTTGATGCTCAAAATTTAAAATTTTGATGAAGTCCAATTTATCTATTTTTTTTCTTTTGTTGCTCATGCTTTTGGTGTCGTATTTCAGAATCTGTTGCCAAATCTGAGATCATGAATTCTGTTTTCTTCTAAGAGTTTTATGGTTTTAGCTTTTATATTTAGGCCATTGATACTTTTGAATTCATTTTTATATATGTTGTGATGGAGGGATACAAGTTTATTCCTTTGCATGTGTATATCCCATTGTCTCAGCACTGCTTAATGAAAGAATGATTCTTTCTCATTGAATGGTCTTGCTTGTCTTGTCAAAAATCAATTGACCATTGATACATGGGTTTATTTCTGGACTCTTAGTTCTTTTTTTTTTTTTTAATTTTATTTTTATTCTTTGCCCAAGGGGTACAGGTCTGTGAATCATCAGGCTTACATCTTTCACAGCATTCACCAAAGCACAAACCTTCCCCAATGTCCATAACCCATCCAGCCTATCCCTACCCTCCCACCCCCCAGTAACCCTCAGTTTGTTTTGTGAGATTAGGAGTCTCTTATGGTTTGTCTCCTTCCCCATCCCATCTTCTTTCATTATTTTTCCCTCCCTACCCCCCACGACTCCCCACCCTGCCCCTCAAGTTCCTCATATCAGAGAGATCATATGATAATTGTCTTTCTCTGATTGACTTATTTCGCTCAGCATAATACCCTCCAGTTCCATCCATGTTGTTGCGAATGGCAAGATTTCGTTTCTTTTGATAGCTGCATAATATTCCATTGTATATATATACCACATCTTCTTTATCCATTCATCTGTTGATGGACATCTAGGTTCTTTCCATAGTTTGGCTATTGTGGACATTGCTGCTATAAACATTCGGGTGCACGTGCCCCTGAGGATCACTACCTTTGTGTCTTTAGGATAAATACCCCAGTAGTGCGATTGCTGGGTCGTAGGGTAGCTCCATTTCAACTTTTTGAGGAATCTCCATCCAAATCNGGAGAAATGTCTGTTCATGTCTTCTGCCCATTTCTTGACTGGGTTATTTGTTTTATGGGTGTTGAGTTTGAGAAGCTCTTTATAGATTTTGGATACTAGCCCTTTATCTGATATGTCATTTGCAAATATCTTCTCCCATTCTGTCAGTTGTCTTTTGGTTTTGTTGACTGTTTCCTTTGCTGTGCAAAAGCTTTTAATCTTGATGAAGTCCCAATAGTTCATTTTTGCCCTTGCTTCCCTTGCCTTTGGTGATATTCCTAGGAAGAAGTTGCTGTGGTTGAGGTCGAAGAGGTTGCTGCCTGTGTTCTCCTCAAGGATTTTGATGGATTCCTTTCTCACATTGAGGTCTTTTTTCCATTTTGAGGACTCTTAGTTCTTTTCAATGGATCTATATGTCTGTCCTTATGCCAGCTGCACAGTATTTTTTTTTTTTTTTGACAGAGAGAGAGAGATCACAAGTAGGCAGAGAGGCAGGCAGACAGAGGAGGAAGCAGGCTCCCTGCTGAGCAGGGAGCCCGACATAGGGCTCGATCCCAGGACCCTGAGATCATGACCTGAGCTGAAGGCAGAGGCTTTAACCCACTGAGCCACCCAGGCGCCCCTGTACAGTGTTTTGATCACTGTGGCTTTGTAGTAATATTGAAATCAGGAAATGTGAGTTTTCCAACTTTGTTCTTCCTTTTCAAGATGATCATGTTAACTTTTTGAGGAGTGCTTTAGTAAAATTGTTTGACTTTAATCCTGTGTTTTTCACACACTTATGATGATGGAATGGCTTTTTCACATAATAGCTAATCACATCCCATGGGACTAATATTTGGTCTGAGACATGTTTTGAGAAAGGTGGAGGTAAGTATGAAGGGAATATTTGCTTTGATTATCTTAATATTTAACAATATATGTAGGAATTGATTGATTTAAACTCCCACCTTTCCACTGACTTTTTCTGCTTAGGCATGAATGGCTTAATTCAGTCTAATGATTTTTTTGTCATCAGAATAGAATTTTGTTAGGTAAATAATGATACCAGCACCATACTTTCCCACCATACTTCCTTTGCTTTGGTTTCTGTTTAAAAAAAATTTTCAGTATGGAAAATTTCAATCTGCGTGAAAGTAGAGAGAATACTACAATGAACCCCATGTGCCTATCACTCAGCTTTAACAATGATCAACTAATGGCCAATATTATTTCATGAATATCAACTTCCTCTTGTAACTCCCAGCTTGATTATTTTAAAGCAAATCCAGGTAACATATAATTTTATCCATGAGCACTTTATTTATTTTTTATTTTTTATTTTTTATTTTTTTTAAAGATTTTATTTATTTACTTGACACAGAGAGAGAGATCAGATCACAAGCAGGCAGAGAGACAGGCAGAGAGAGAGGAGGAAGCAGACTCCCCACTGAGCAGGGAGCCTGATGCGGGCCTCGATCCCAGGACCCTGAGATCATGACCTGAGCCCAAGGCAGAGGCTTTAACCCACTGAGCCACCCAGGCGCCCTCCATGAGCACTTTAATATATATTTCAAAAGATCAGGTTTAAAAAAATAGCAATTATTAAAAAAAAATTTTTTTAAAGTAATCTCTATGCCCAGTGTGGGGCTTGAACTCATGACCCTGAGATCAAGAGTTGTATAATCTACCAACTGAGACAGCCAAGCACCTTAATACCGATTATAATTACACCTGAAAAAGTAATAATAACTCCTTAGTTTTATATTTTTCATTTCTAGTTTTTTTGAATCCTGAGTCTTGAGTTATGAGCCTAAGTTGTGAATATTTGCCAGTTTAATCTTTCAGTGGAATGCCTGTTATTTCAAAATACTCTAGTAGTATAGGATATAAATGTCAGATTTTACCTTTAAAGATATTATATTCTACTAACTTAGAAAATCAATTCATAGTTTTGGGTTTAAATTATCTTTAGACCTGAAAGATCACATTTAGACTTACTGCTTTGTTTGCCTTCTAGAAAAAAAGTCTTTCTAGTAACTCATTAAGAATGAATTAAATCATTAAGAAATATGATTGACAGGGCTGCAAAATCTAAGTAAAGGAAATAAGTCAGTGTAAAAAAATACTTTGTGAGTTTCATATTTTGAAACACAGAGTGATTGAATCTCGAAGCAAAATTGCTTCTTGACTACGAAGGCCGTTAGTGTCAAGAGGTATCTACAAAGGCCTCTAGAGAAGAAGGGATATTTGTGTTGATGCTCTACTCTGTAACAAGATATTAAGGGAATCTGCTTTGCTCAAGGAAAGGTGTGGTCATTTCTTACTTATTCACAGATGGCTTGCTTAATTTGTGCATTATCCAGTTTTTACTTCTGCTCCTTCTTGCTATGATTTTATAAAAATGATAATTGTGAAAGGAAAGAAGAAAAATTTATCAATCAAATTGTGCATTTAAAAAAACTTCAGCTTAGGCTAAATGATAAAGTAAATATAATTAATAGAAACTTATTTCTTGTCCAGATGTTACTTGAAAAGGAAATGAAATTAGTAATGTCTTACTCCATCACTGTTGAACCATCTTTATTTAACAGAAAGGACTCTAGGCATGGCTTTTCTTTGCTACTGTTATCCTGAGACATGTGCAATGGTGGAGGGGGTGTCCCTGTAACCCTACTTGCCCAGCCCCCACCAGGCTTTTGGCCGTGACCATGCCCTCTTTGGGACTAGGAATCCAGTGCTTCCCATGGTTGCATTTTCTCTACAGAAATGGCATTCAGAAATAAAACTCCTGACTTCTGATCCTGGCCAGAAGTTGACTCTTGCCTGAAAATTGATAAATTGGACTTAAGGATAATGAAAACTTTTGTTTTGTGAAAGACACTTTTAATAGTATGAAGAGATAAGCTGTACACTTGGAGTAAATATTTGCAAATCACATATCCAGTAAATGGCTTGTATGCAGATTATATAAACTCTCAAAACTCAATAATAAGAAAACAAACAGGGGCGTGTGGGTGGCTCAGTCTGTTAAGTGTCTGCCTTCGGCTCTGGTCATGATCCCAGGATCCTGGGATTGAGCCCTGCCTCTGGCTCCCTGCTCAGCAGGGAGTCTGCTTCTCACTCTCTCTCTGCCTCTTTCCCAGGCTTGTGCTCGCTCTCTCATTCTCTCTTTCCCTCTCAAATAAATGAATAAAATCTTGAAAAAAAAAAGAAAACAAACAACCCAATTAAAAAGTGGAGAAAATATTTGAAGAGATACTTCACCAAAGATATGCAAATGGTAAATAAATATATGAGAAGATGCTCGATGTCATTGGTCATTAGGGAACTGCAAATTGAAACTGAAGTGAAATAGCATTACATGCCTATCTGAGTGTCTTAAATCCCCTCCTCCCCAGAAATGAGAAAAACAAAAGCTGACCATGCCAAGTGTTGGTGAGGATGCATAAAATTATAAACAATTCGGAAAGTTTGGGAGTTTCATAAAACATTAAACATATACCCACCATGTGACCCTTTCATTCTTCCCTTCACTTTTTACCTCCGAGAAATCAAAGTGTTTGCCCGTATAAACACTTGTACATGAAGGCTCATAGGGGTTTCATTTGTAACAGCCCAAACTGGAAACAATTCAAATGTACACCAACTGGTGACCAGATAAATCAGTGTGGTGTCTCATCAACACAGTAGAACACTTTAACAATAAAAACGAATAAACTATTGATAAATGCAACCACATGGTGAATCTCAGAATAGTTATGCTGGGAGAAAGAAGCCAGGCAATAAAGAGTACATGCTCTATGACTCAATTTATATGAAATTCTGGAAAATACAAAGTGATTGATAGTGACAAAAAGTAAATCAGTGGTTACTTGGGGGTGGGGTTGGGAGTGTGATGGTGAGGGCTGGATGAAGAAGTTACCAAGAGCTATAAGGAATCTTTTAGGGGTCATGGAAGTATTTCTTATCTTCATTATGGCAGTGATTTCATGGGTGTATGTACATATACTTATCAAATTACATACTTTTAAATATGTGTAGTTTATTGTATATAGATTATATGTCAAAAAAAAAAAAAAGAAAAAAAAAGAGCAAAGTCTGGAGCATTCTCCCCGAGCATGATTTTCACGTGATTTTTTAACATGCCTTTTACACTCTTGCAAAAGGAGAAAAAAAATGAGGCTATAGTAATCTAAAGTGTGACCCATATTCATGTTTTTTTTAAAGTTTTTAATTTTAATTCCAGTATAGTTTACATACAGTGCTGGCTTAGCTTCTTGTGTACAATGTTGTGATTCAACAATTCCGTATATTACTCAGTGCTCATCGTGATTAAGTGTCCTCCTTATCACTTTTCCTGTGTCACCCATCCTGCCACCTACCTCTCCTCTGGTCACCCTGAGTTTGTTCTCTATAGTGAAGTCTGTTTTTTGGTTTGTCTCTTTTTTTTTTTCCTTTGTCTATTTGTTTTGTTTGTTCTCTATAGTTAAGTCTGTTTTTTGGTTTGTCTCTCTATTTCTTTTTTTCCTTTGTTTATTTGTTTTGTTTCTTAAATTCCACATATGAGTGAAATCATATAGTATTTGTCTTTTTCTGAGTGACGTATTTCGCTTAGCATTATTATACTCTCTAGCTCCATCCCTGTTGTTGCAAAGATCTATATCCACTCTAAATACCAATGTTTGTGAGTTTAAACTTTGAATTTGTTTTTAGGCAACTACTCTCAGAGTGAGGAAACTAGAGGAAAATATTGAAGCAGAGAGAGCAGCACATTTGGAATCAAAATTTAATTCTGAAATTATTCAGGTAAAACGTAAACAAAAATTCTTTTTTATGGATTTTATTAAGTTGGGAAAAGCAGCATTCTGTTCAGACAACTAAGGTTTACATTTAGAATGGGTAGCATAGGGGCACCTGGGGGCTCTGTCAGTCAAGGCCCTGACTCTGGGTTTTGGCTCAGGTCATGATCTCAAGGTCATAGGATCAAGCCCCATAAGGGGTTCTGAGCTCAGTGCAGTGTCTGCTTAGGATTCTCTTCTCCCGCCTTTGCCTCTCCCCTGCGCACACATACTCTCTTTCTCTCTCAAATAAATAAAATTAAAAAAAAGAATGGGCAGTGTATTATTAAGACACTTATTATTCTGTCTGCTGTCAGGATATAGTTGAGGATGATTTTGTTAGCGGAGGGATTGGCACACTGTAGCCCACAGGCTGTATCTTACCCACTGCCTGTTCGAGGGGGGTTTTGTCTTGTCCGTGGGGCTCTTGTGCTGTAGTGGCCAAGGGAGATGGTTATGACAGAGACGTTATGGCCTGCAAAGTCCAAAATATTTACCATCTGTCCTGTTAGAGAAAGATTTGCTGATCAGAGTGTTCTTTTTTTTTTTTTTTTTTTACAATTTCTTATTACTTATTTGAGAGAGAGAGAGAGGGAGCATGAGAGGGGAGAAGGTCAGAGGGAGAAGCAGACTCCCCATGGAGCTGGGAGCCCAATGCGGGACTTGATCCCGGGACTCTGGGATCATATCCTGAGCCGAAGGCAGTTGCTTAACCAACTGAGCCACCCAGGTGCCCTCATCAGAGTATTCTTTTCATCAAGAGCCATGGGATGAATTTCTTTTTGAAAACATTTAAAAAAAATGCACCATCATTTATTGAGTATATATCCTGTGCACATTGCTTATCACTTATATTAAGAGCTGAAGGTATAAAGGCAAAGAAACTACTCTTGGGACTTACTTCCATTATCTGAAGTACTTTATCTGCATCTCTATAGATACACAGATAAATAGAACTATAAAATACTAAAACACTATGACAGCATAATAAAGGTGATTAAATCTGAGAGGGGAATTAATTGAAGGCATCCTAAGCAAAGTGTCCTCCAGGTCTTAGAGAATGAGAAGTTATTTCTAAGGGGTGAAGGCATCCCAACTGGGGGTTGGCAAACTACAGCCCATGGACCACGATTGGCCAATGGCCTATGGTGTATATAAAGTTTCATATAGAGTTCCAGAAATCTAAGTTCCTTAGTTTAATTTTTTTTAAAGTAGGCTCTACACCCAGCATGGGGATTGAACTCAGAACCCTGAGATGAAGAGTTGCAAGCCCTATGGACTGAGCCAGGTGTCCCTCAGTTCCTTAATCTAATTCAAAAATTTTTTAAGACTTAGACTTTCCCCTTATGTTAAATTTTAATTAATAAACTTGCAAATTTTTACCTTATTGTTTAAACATGTCTTAATATAGGATGCAATTAAGCTTATACGAATTTTATAATAATTTTTAAAAAACTTTTATCTTTAATGAAATGCCCCCTTTACCTGTAAAATTCTCAGGCCCATGTATTTGAGTGCGTTCGTATTTTAAGCAAACTTGTACAAGTTAAGCGTGGAGCTCAGTGAGGGGTTTAAATTCACGACCCTGAGATCAAGACCTGAGCTGAGATCAAGACTTAGACACTTAACCAGCTGAGCCACCCAGGTGCCCCTAAGCTTTCTTTTTTTCTTTTTTTTTTTTTTAAAGATTTTATTTATTTATTTGACACAGAGAGAGAGATTACAAGTAGGCAGAGAGGCAGGCAGAGAGACAGGGAGAGGAGGAAGCAGGCTCCCTGCTGAGCAGAGAGCCCAATGCGGGCCTCGATCCCAGGACCCTGAGATCATGACCTGAGCCGAAAGCAGAGGCTTTAACCCACTGAGCCACCCAGGCGCCCGCCCCTAAGCTTTCTTTTTAAATGATTGAATCACCCAAAATGGCATCAATAAGCAATAAGGCTAAAGTTTTAAACTTATGAAAGAAGTATAATTCAAAATTAAGTTTTTCATTGTAGTTATAATTTACACCTGGTGATACATAGTTAATAGCTACAAAAATAAAGATTGTTACATGTATATTTTTTACTCATATAGTTTAAAATTAATATTTGATATTTAACTTTGCATTATGATGCAGGAAAAAAAGCAAAAGTTTATATTTGAACATATATCTATAAATATTGACAAGTATTTTCAATGAGGTACATCTAGTAAAATTCAGTTTCAGATTAGTTTAAAAGCAAATGAGACCACTAAATAGTTGTAATTAATCACCATCTTATCATAAACTGTAGTTAAATGTATGTTTGAAGTATGCTGTTAAATTTATTCTCACAAAAATGAGAAAGTGGAATCAAAGGGTTGACTCAGAATTATTAATTTGAAGCCTACTTCTCTTTCAGTTGGATTGGTTTATCATTTGTGATTGAGTGTGCCTATTTTCTGAAAGAAGATAGCAATTCAGACAGAAGAAAATATTTCCTAAGTTTATTATTTCACTTGTCAACATTGGATTGAGACAAAATAGCAAAGAAAAATAAAGTTTAAAAGACCAAATTTGAAAATTTACAAAGCTGTATCTCCAGCTCTATTCTATGTCCTTGCTTTAGTGTAAGAATGTTTTGATTATCCCAAAATATTTTTGAAGAATTACAGATAATAATTCTGGTGCTTATTATTTGTATGGATTAATTTACAAAACATTTTCATGTCTTTCTAGGCTTCTTTTCTTGGTGAATTCATCTTTCTTACTTCAGGTTGGCTTTTGCCCTCAGTAGGAGGCTTGTTCATAGCTTTTCTGTTTTCATGGCCCTTTGTGCCTGCTTCTGTGACAGGAGACACTTACCATATTCTGTCATGGTCTCTCCTCTCTTAAAGACTAGGAGCTCCTCAAAACTAAGACTGTCTATTTTCATGATTATTGTATGTCTTGAGCACTAGCTCACTGCCTGGCACATATTAAGTGCCGAATAAATATGGATCCAAACATTTATTAAATAAATATTAGATATACATGTGTAATATTAAATATGGATTAGGTACATATTATCTCATCAGATCTTTAGTAATAACTCCATAGATAGTCTGTTTATTATTGTTATTATTACTATTATTTATTATTTATAGATGCGGAAACTCTGGCCTTTGGAGTTTTAGTAATATGCCACAGTTCACATAAGTTAATTTGTAGTGCTAGAAGTTAAATGTGAGTTTAATGGTTCTAAAGCCCATATTCTGTTTAGTGTAAAGCATTTTCTACCACTTCCCACTTTTTCTGAGCCTTAGTAGTTTATTTTTTATTTTTAATTTAATTTTCTGAAAAAGGTAAAACATCCACATAGTTCAAAAATCCAAACAATATTAAATGATTGAGAACTCTTGCTTTCACTCCTATTACTCCTTTCGCTCTACCCTCTTGCCTGCTACTTAATTTTTTCCCACCTGTTTACCCAAAATATAGTATACTGCCTACACTGGTGTGAACCTTGTTTTTTCAGTCTGTGTTAGCACCACATGGAGAACCACATAGAGAATTTCCTTTTCAAAAGTTGTTTTACAGCTTTTTCTATAGCTACATATTATTCTTTTATGGGAATGTACTTTATCTGTTCTGCTGTCGAAGTTTACATAGAATCTTAAAGTGTTTTATTATGTAAAGTTTCGAGTATGTACAAAAGTAGAGAGAATGGTAGAATGAACTCCCCTCCCCAGCCCCATATCATTTTGAAGCAAATCCTCGATATCATATAACTATACTCATCAATATCTTAGTCAGTAGTATTATTTGGTAATACAAGTTTTACCTTTCTACAGTAAAAAAGTCTTTAGGAATAAAAAAGATCTGTTAACTTTCATGGGTTTCTAAAGATGTGACTGTAATGATGTTTCTCATAAGAGAGGAAGACTACTTTCCCTGTGTTGCCCCAAACCACTAATTTCATTATGTTTTATAAAAGAAGTATCCAAATGGAATAGTAGGTCAAAATTCGGCACTTTGATTAGGCATTTCCATAGCACAGTTACCTATTCTTCCCCTCTTCCTCCCTTCCATTAAACATGTTGAGAAAGGGAATACATAGTCTTTTGTTTATTTTCCTTTTTAAACCAAAGCAGAAAGGAAGAAGTGTTTGGATGAATGATAAACTGCTGCTGATAAAGAACTCTATTCAGTCTGACTAGCCTTTGATGCTAGCATTTTCTTGCTCGTTTTAACTACTTCTCTGTCATCTGGTAGTTACGGATTCGAGACCTTGAAGGCGCTTTGCAGGTGGAAAAGGCCAGCCAAGCAGAAGCTGTTGCAGATTTGGAAATGATCAAGAATGAATTCAAAGAAGTTGAAAGTGCATATGAGCGAGAAAAGCATAACGCACAAGAGAGCTTTGCAAAACTGAGTTTGTAAGTGTTTTATTGTAAAACTCTTTATGAAGAATTTTTGAAACTTACATAAGTATGAATGTGTAGTAGTTTAGATATACTTCTCATTAATGTCCGTGCTAGACAGGGGGATAAAGGATTTCATAAAACATAACTATACTTCTCTGTATAGGTAAGTATGGAAATGCCTTTTTTGGATTTTGAAGTATAATGGCTATTCCAAGTAGTCTCTGAAGTGCAGTGTTTACACTGGAGAGTAAATATGTTAATGTATTTTGTATTTATTGATGTAGTACAGTATCTTTAAAGATCTTGATATCTAGGCCACCTAAAAAGGTCTATGTGGAGATTGGGTAATGTTTGAGGTTTTCTTATACTACAGAAATAATAGTAGGGGCTAATCCACTTCTGGTGGTTAGCACACATTGTGGCTTACTAGCTTTTTAGCATTGCTTGATTTCATTCAATTTGTAGAACACCGCATGAGGTAGCTGCTCCTTTAATCCCTATTTTACAGATGTGAAAATTGAGGCTTAATGGGGACACACAACTAGTAAGTGGTAGACAGGGTCTTTTTGACTCCTCCTGATTTCAACCTTTTTCAATTCAAAAGCCTTTCATCTAGAATGTTCTGTGGGATGCTTTAAGAAGTTTATAATTCTTTAATATGTTTCCAAAAAATTTGGTAGTAGATATTTTAAATCATTTCTCCCTGTAGGGTGAAATGCATATCACCATTGGTATGTGACATGATAATAGATTGGTGCATTAGAGTTATGTATTTATTTTTAATGTTAGTTTGTATATGACAAATAGATAATGGTTTTCCATTTACAACAATAATATAAAGATTTCTCTTAAAATACTTCACTTAAGAAATGAATTAAAGTATTACTAAATAGTAGTGATTATTATGGGTGTGGCAAAATTATAAAGATGGCACTTGAAAGACTGACTTGAAAGATTGCTATTGATAAACAGACTCAAAATGGATGAAAGACCTAAATGTGAGACAGGAATCCATCAAAATTCTAGAGGAGCACACAGGCAGCAATCTCTGTGACCTTGGCCACAGCAACTTCTGGCTAGACACATCTCCAAAGGCCAGGGAAACAAAGGCAAAAATGAACCATATGGACTTCATCAAGGTAAAAAGCTTTTGCAGAGCAAAGGAAACAGTCAACAAAACTAAGACAAAGGACAGAGTGGGAGAAGAAATTTGCAAATGTCTTATCAGATAAAGGGCTAGTATCCAAAATCTATAAAGAACTTATCAGACTTAACACCCAAAGAACAAATAAATAATCCAATCAAGAAATGGGCAGAGACATGAACAGACATTTGGTCAAAGAAGACATCCAAATGGCCAACAGACACATGAAAAAATGCTCAACATCTCTCAACATCAGGAAAATACAAATCAAAACCACAATAAGATAGTACCCGACACCAGTCAGAATGGCTAAAATTAACATGTCAGGAAACAACAGATGTTGACAAGGATGCAGAGCAAGGGGAACCTTCTTACACCGTTGGTGGGGATGCAAGCTGGAAAACAGTATGGAGGTTCCTCAAAAAGTTGAAAATAGAGCTATCCTATGACCCAGCAATTATACTACTGGGTATTTATGCCAAAGATACAAATGTAGTGATCTGAAGGGGCACATGCACCCGAATGTTTATAGCAGCAATGTCCACAATAGCCAAACTGTGGAAAGAGCCCAGATGTCCATTGACAGATGAATCAATAAAGAAGATGTAGTGCATATATACAATGGAATACTAGTCATCCATCAAAAAATTTAAATCTTGCCATTTGCAATGACGTGGATGGAGCTAGAGGGTATTTTGCTGAGTGAAATAAGTCCATCAGAGAAAGACAGTTAATCATATGATCTCACTCATATGTGGAATTTAAGACACAAAACAGAGGATCATAGGGAAAAGAGGGAAAAACAAAACAAGACGAAATCAGAGAGGGAGACAAACCATAAGAGACTCTTAATCATAGGAAACAAACATGGTTGCAGGAGGGGAGAAGGGTGGAAGGATGGGGTAACTGGGTGATAGACATTAAGGAGGGCATGTGATGTAATGAGCACTGGGTGATATATAAGACTGATGAATCACTGATCTCTACCTCTGAAACAAATAATAAATTGTATGTTAATTAATTGAATTTCAATTAAAAAGAGACTGATGTTGAAAAATTTAAAATTCTTTGAGGTTACTTTTAGTAGTAATGCTTATAATATTTTAAAACAGTAATTCTCTTTTTTAAGAAAGATTTTATTTATTTATTTGAGTGAGTGAGACAGAGAGCATACGCACAAGCAGGGGGAGAGGGTTTGTAAAAGCAGTGGGAACATCAGACTCCTCACTGACCAGGGAGCCCAGTGCTGGGCTTGGTCCCAGGACCCTGAGATCATGATCTCAGACAAACTCAGATGTTTAACTGACTAAAACACCCAGGCGCCCCTAAACCAGTAATTCTGAACTGAATTTTTTTGCTTCCTCTGGGGTGATTTAGATGACATTCTGTGAATGTTATTCTTAAGACTTATGCTCTTTATTTTCTATGAGCCACTGTTTGAATCTGTCCATTTATATGTAAATATGTTTAGGGACCTTTATGTAGATAGAATATAAGGCAGGGTTCTTTACAGTTGCTTTGAGGTAATGATTAGGACCTACAAGTGAAACTGCTAGAAGCCTGACTGTGCTCCCAACAATTTTTTCAATAATGAAATAATAGGCTTCTTTGGGGACCTAATGAGCTCCCTGCCTTGGGAAGTTCAGACCAGAAGGTGGGTGATTCTTTGTTGTGGATATTGAGGAAGAGAGTCCTGCAAAAGTTGGGCTAGAGGAATATTAAAGGACCTGCTAACAATTAAGCTTAAGATTTTTTTTTTTCCTAAATAAACTCTATCCACAGGTGGGGCTCAAACTCATGACCCCAAATCAAGAGTTGCATGCTTCACTGACTGAGCTAGCTAGGAGCCCCAAGCTCCAAGATTTTAACTTATGTAGTTTTCTTTTCTTTTTTTTTTTTAATGTTTTTTATTCATTTGACAGAGAGAGACACAGCGAGAGAGGGGACACAAGCAGGGGGAGTGGGAGAGGGAGAAGCAGGCTTCTCGCTGAGCAGGGGAGCCTACGGAGTTCCGTCCCAGGACCCTGGGATCATGACCTGAGCTGAAGGCAGACGATTTAACAACTGAGCATCCCCCTCCTTTACTTTTTAAAATTTAAATTCTACTTAATTAACATACAGTTCAATATTGGTTCAGGAGTGGAGTTCAGTGATTCATCATTTACATATAACACCCAGTGCTCATGATAACAAGTGCCCTCCTTAATACCCATCACCCATCTATCCCATCCAACCTATGTACTTTGCTAATTGAACCCCAAAGCAAAATTTTCCCTTAAATTTGGTTTGCTATTATTTGTGTTTTGGAGCTTAAAAAATTTTATGCAAGTTTTGTATTCCAATAAGTAAGTGTCAACTAACAATTCTCAGTACTAGTTACATATTTCGACTAAGCACCAGCTAACAATCCTAACTACTTTAACTCAACATCTCTTTTCTGTTCTTTATCCCTATATAACTGTGCTATAATAATAAAGTTAATAAACAATAAAAATTAAATAGTAATTAAAACCCCCTACTCATTATTGCAACTCAGTTCCTGTGACTTCTCTTCCCTATCACATCTTCCTTGTCTCTGTATTCATTGCCACTTCCGTTCCAATGATGTGTGGTATTAGAAGGACTAATGCAACATGAGTGGTGATTGGTTCAGTTATTTCATTTTCTTTTTGTGCTTCTGACTTTCCTTCAGAATCTTCTTTAAAAGATATTTTAAAACATTTTAGAGTCACAAACTCTCAAATACTAATTTTTCAAAGTAGTTCTAAGTTTTGGATAATGTGTTCCAAAATAAACTGGGTAGTTTTAGGTCTTTAAGGTAAATGATACCCTTAATTTACAACTCTGAGAGCAGGGAGTTTTGGGGTAGAACATTGTTTTACCTGTTGGATAGAACTAATTTAGCAACTGGTAATATTGTTATAGAGAAAATGCTGCCTGAACTTTGCCTGTGGTTAAGGTTCTTAAGCTTGTTTTTTTCCTGGATGGATCTAGGTCAGGAGAAAAAAGCTATGTGTCTAGTTTGGACTTGTAATTTGGGTTAACAGTTTCGTAACAGTGAACTTTCTTGCATGAAATTATTTTAGATGGAATATATATGTATATATAATATTTTAGATGGAATATATATACACACATATATACTTACATATATTTTATGTATATATTTTAAAGAGCTCAGCTAAGAATTTGATAACAATAGCAGGCTATTTAACAAATATATATTATATATAATTTTAGATAGGATATATATCTGTTCTTTATTTCTATAGTTAAATTTTCTTAGTTATAAATCTTTTTTTTTTTTTTTTTTTATTCTTTGCCCAAGGGGTACAGGTCTGTGAATCATCAGGCTTACATCTTTCACAGCACTCACCAAAGCACAAACCCTCCCCAATGTCCATAACCCATCCACCCTATTCCTACCCTCCCACCCCCCAGTAACCCTCAGTTTGTTTTGTGAAAAATAATGAAATGAGATGGGATGGGGAAGGACACAAACCATAAGAGACTCCTGATCTCACAAAATAAATCTTTTTTTGCATCTAAAAGTTACAGTATGAAACAATCTTTTCAATAATCTTTTTATTTTATAGTTTTCTGTATGTCAGGTGTTCATTAGCTGTGGTAACTGATTGCTGGGAAGTGATGGGGGAAAGAGCTTATGGTAAATTTAAATCTAGTTTAAAATTAAATTTAAAACAGTGCTAGTCAAAGATATACTGAATTGACTGAATCTCAATTTATTTCATTACACTCAATATTTAGGAACTTCCTTATTTTTCTAAATATATCATCCAAAAGTATAAAAATAACAAAAATATTATAATTTATTAGTGGTATTAGTGTGTACATTTTGGCTAAAAGACCAAAGATTGTTATTTGTTAAAGCAGCCTGTGGTGAAGTTTTTAGTTGAGCTCCTTTAGAAAAATAGTAGAACGGGAATCTGGTAGGAAAGAAGGCACCTTATCTACAGGTTTCCTTCCTCCCCCTTCACTTTTTTTTGCCTAAATCCTCAACTGGCTAAGTCCTGGTGCTTCTCCTTTGGAATTTAAAGAGTTGGGGCTCCCTTTAACCTTTGTTACAGTCCTGCCCAACTCCTTGCCCTTGGTGGGGCTTTGCCAGAAGCCTAGGACCTGACGACTTCCTGGGTTGTAGGTGACATTGCTGACAGCGAGGAATGTCCCCCTGTTTCAGTGGACCCAGTTCGAACTTGAACCCAGCCCCAAATGATGGGGGCATTTAATTTCATGTTTGCTGAGTGGTAATAATTCTTAATTAAAATTGTGACTATCAAATTAGCTTGTACGTCGTCTAAAAAGTAAAAGAGGACCACACGATGAACAGTTTCATGCCTCTTGCTCTCTACCACTTGTTTCCACTCCCTTGAGACAACCACTTTTAATTCTTAGTGCTGTTTCTTCTGATGTTTAACTTTCTGTTTCTGAATAACATGTATATCCTGCCATGTTTTCCGTTTCCACTGTTAGATGTTATCTGTTGCCCCCCGCTCCCCCACGCTTACTTATTATCTCTATAGGACGCTTTTCCCACACAGCACACACTTTTTCCAACCCTCCCCCCGTCCTTTCTGTGGAGTTCTATTTTGGGGTATTTTTTTCTATAACTTATTTTTCTTGGTAAGTCCTCTTTATTTTTCTTCATAGCACAGTTTATTATATTCTTTGCTATTTATTGCCTTTCCTCTTATGTGGACAGTAACTTTGTTTTGTTCATTGCTATCTCCCAATGCTTAGAATAGTGCCTGGCACATAAGAGCTGGTAAAGAACGAATCAGTTTGTTGAATTATGAAGTGGATGAATAGTAATTGCCTCATTTTATTTATTTATTATTAATTTATTTATTTTTAGAGAGGGAGAGAGAGGTAGGGGAGAGGGGCAAAGGGAGAGGGAGAGAGAGAATCTTAAGCAGGCTCCACACACAGCACAGAGTTGGACATGGGGGTCTATCTAACAACCCTGAGATCATGAGCCAAAATCAAGAGTCAGATACTTAATCGACTTAGCCATCCAGGCACCCCAGTAATTGCCTCATTTTAAATTGGATTAGTTTATATGCAACAATCACCGAATTGCTCTTAAACTCTCTAACTGGACTGGAAAAATCCCTCATTATGTTCCTATACCTCAGCAATTCTATCATTTTAAGTTTCTTGTAAGAGACATCCATCCTGGACTCTTCTCTCCACCTTCTCCATTCTGGACGAATTGTTTTTTAGGCTCCCTGCCACTGTCATTCCTAGGACTTCCCGTCACCATCTTCCTTGGGATGCCCTCTGCTTCTCTTCTATTTTGGATCTCTTGTTGTTCTCTCATGCTTTCCTCTCTGTTTGATTTACTCCCTTTGTAGGGTAGCTTCTTGAGAAATTCTACATCAGATGAAAAATTTTGAAATTTGCATTCTGAAAATGTCTTTATTTGATCTTTTCTCTTTTTCCTAGTTCACTTGAGCATTAATTAAGTTCTAGTGTCAAGAAATCTGAAGTTGTTTGATTCCTGATCTTTTGTATGTGGTCCATGTTTTCCACTGGAAACTTGTACAGAGTGGTCACCACATCTGGAAACATGGGGGAATATCTAGAAATTGTTTACTTATCTTACATTATAACGCATGGTAAAGTAATAATGTATATATATTTTCATACTCTATGGACACTAGAATTTTCTCCATATTCCCAGTGTTCTGAAATTTTATGATGATGGGCCTTGCATGGATTGTTTTTTTTTTTTTCATTCATTTTGGGCACTCATATAGTTCAATTGAGGGACCAATTTTAAATTCAATTTTAAAGATTCAAGTAATTCATTTCTAGGTAATATTTGTATTTAGTACTTTGCTGATTTCTTCTCTTCTGTTTTCTTTACCTTCTCTTTTATGGAACTTCTATTACTTGTATGTTGGGATTCCTGAATGTATTTGCTGTCTTGTCTCTACTTCAATCCAATTTTATTATTATTATTTTATTTATTTATTATTTATTATTATTAGTTTTATTTATTTTATTAATTAATTTATTATTATTTAGTTCTACTTTCTGGGAAGTATATATGTTTAACTACTCTACTTTGGAATATCCTTGCTCCAAAGAAGAATATATAAAAGGGTTGGCACTAGAATTGTCTGTGTTCCATCCTAGAGAAAAGAATGTTGACTGTTGAGAGTAAGATCTTGTGCCATTCAAGAATTAGCTCTTTATTTGATTATAGCCTGAATGTAGTGGTGGATTTGGTTATACTGAATCACTTTATTTCCTGCATTACACTTCAAAATCGTAGGAAACAGGTCTACTATGTTCATCAGGAAGATCTCAGATTAAAAATAGTGGCAACCCTTTAATTTGAGTTAAAATTACCCATTTGGTGGTTTATCTACAACAAATTTTAAACTGAAATAGTTCTAAGCTGCCTTTCATCAGATGTCCATACAAGAATGTAAATACACTTTAATGCCAGCCTGAGCAAAATTTAAGTAGGAGGGCAAATCTTTTGAAAAGAATTTCATGTGGCAGGGCGGGGGGAACTAAGATGGTATATTAGGCTTACCTGGTCCCTCAAACACAGCTAGATAAATGTCAGATCATTCTGAATACCCAAGAAATTGATCTGAGCACTGACAGAAACTGGAGGGAGAGAAGAGGCTACTTTGTGGAAGGTAGGAAGTGTGGAGACGTGGTTTGGGGGAGAAATGGATTGTGGATGCTGCGGAGAGAAAGGAGCCCATGGAGAAAGGTGAGTGAGAGGAGAGCGCACAGGGATATGCACAAGGAGAACACTTCCCCAAAGCCATTGCCTGGGAGAATGAGAGGGAATGATTTTCATGACTTTTTGCAATCAGTGGGGCTCAAAGACTGGAGTTTTAGAGGTCCACAGTGTGACTGGTGTGGAGCCGTGAATGTGCTTCAGTGCTCCTGTGGAGAAGGCAGCCAGGTAACCTGAGGGCAGATGGTGTGATCTGAGGACTGCCTGAGAGGCATGGGGAGAGATGGTTTCCCCTTCTTGGAGCACATCTAAAGAGGTGACATTGCTTCTGTAGGGATGAAGGTGCCAGCGGGTGCCATTTCCCTCCCCTGCCCCTCAGCATAGGTGCAGAGACACCTGTTGAGGGCAGCTGACCTGGACACTGGCTCTTTAGTGTGTGTTCTCTGCTCCTGTGCTCTGGTGTGACTGCTCTTCTGGGTCAGACCTGCATCAGTCCCAGCACTGATGACCCTCCCCCAGAAGACCAGTGCAGGTGCCTGCCACACCAGGTCCTTAAAGTTCGGAATTTTAAAACTCAGCCAGCTTAGCAGTGATAGAGCCCATAGTGCACTGCACTGCTCCAGGTGGTCAAGCAACCTGGACACAGACAGTGTGAAGGCGGTGACCTAAGGGGCAGCTGGGACTCACAAGGGGAAATTGTTCAGCCTTCTGGGAGGTCTTCCCAGCAGCAAGAATGAATTCCCCTCTCCAGGGACAAAGGAGCTGGCTGGCACCATTGCCCTCCCCTATCCCTCAGCATAAACTAACTTCAGTAAACAGCACAGCACCAACACTGGCTGCCTAACCTGCTTACACCAAGCCCCACCCCCTGTGCTCCACTGGTACTGCTTTTCTCAGGCAAGTGTGCCAAAGAACCAGTGCAGTGAGCCCCTCCCCCAAAAGACCAGCACAAAGCCCTTCCTGCACCATGTCTACTGACCATACAGTTCTGCAAAGCTTCAGTTGTAGTGGAAATAGTATCAGGTTTCTTTTTTTTTTTTAAGATTTTTTTTTAAAGATTTTATTTATTTGACAGAGAGAGAGATTACAAGTAGGCAGAAAGGCAGGCAGAGAGAGAGGAGGAAGCAGGCTCCCTGCTAAGCAGAGAGCCTGTTGTGGGGCTTGATCCCAGGACCCTGAGATCATGACCTGAGGCGAAGGCAGGGGCTTTAACCCACTGAGCCACCCAGGCGCCCCTAGTATCAGGTTTCTTAACGAGCAGACCAGAGCACACCTAGTTAAAACACTCCATACACTGGCCAAATTCCAAACACTCCCCACTGCAAGCAAGGAGAAACTCTGCAGACTACTGACTTGAGGGATAGAGCAATGAAACCAAGCAGCAGAGTGCATGCAATACATACTACAGCTACTTCCTGAAGTGCCAGGTCCTGGACATTATATGACCTCTTCTTCATAAGGCCATTATTCTCAGGAGCAGGAAACATAACGGGCTTTTCTAACACACAGAAGAAGACAGTGACCTAGACAAAATGCTAAGACAGAGGAATTCGTCCCAAAAGAAAGAACAAGATAAGGTCATGGCCAGGGATCTAATTGAAACAGATGTAAGTAATATGCCTGATCCTGAATTTAAAACAACAATCAGAGAGGGAGCGGCAAGATGGCGGAGGAGTAGGAGACCGATTATCATCAGGTCCCAGGAATTCACCCAGAGAGCTATCAAACTATTCTGAACACCTACAAATTCTACCTGAGATCGAAGAGAAGAGGAGCAGCAATTCTAGGAACAGAAAATCGACCACTTTCTGGAAGGTAGGACGTGCAGAGAAGTGAATCTGCGGCGACGGGAAGATAGACCCCGGGGGGAGGGGCCGGCTGCCGGCAAGGGAGCGAGCAGCGCAGCACAGACTCGGAACTATTAGAAGTCGGCTCCACGGAGGGACGTCGCCCCAGAGACCAAGCGGGGGGTGAAGCCCCTGCAGGGACAGTGTGGTCTCAGGACCCACGGGGACACAAAAAGACCAGGGGTGTCTGAGCGCGACCGAGCTCCCAGGTCTCAGAAGCCGGCGGGAGAGACGGAGCTGAGCTGAGGTGTCTCTCAGCTTGGGGTTACCTTGGGCTGGGATCTGAAGCTCAGCCGGGCCACTGATCTGTGAGCGGGGACCCCACGGGCGGCAGACCCGGAGAGACTCACCTTCCTCCTCCGGGAGCAGCGGTGCGGGAGCGGCTGCAGGATCTGCCGGGTTTGGAGATTCTAAGCGGGGCCGCGCCAGAGATAGAGACACTCAGTCACAGGCCGGGTGAGCTCGGAGCG